>VYZU01086994.1:0-23908 GCA_013401355.1 Ceyx cyanopectus | reverse complement strand
CCCCTCCCGGCCCCGGCCCCGCCCCTTCTCCGCCCCTCCAACCCCGGCCCCGCTCGCCCCCTGGCGGCCGCGGGAGCGCAGGGCGCGGCCGGGCGGCCCCGTCGGTGACGTCACAGAGGCCGCGGGGCCCCTCAGCGCGGGGACTTAACCTGCACCCAGCCCAGCGGGGACCCGCACCCCGAGCAGTGCCCTGAGATCCACCAGTTCACAAACCACACACAACAGATCCCCTCAGATCCACCAGTTCACACACCCACACACAACAGATCCCCTCAGATCCACCAGTTCACACACCCACACACAACAGATCCCCTCAGATCCACCAGTTCACACACCCACACACAACAGATCCCCTCAGATCCACCAGTTCACAAACCCACACGTGACAGATCCCCTCAGATCCACCAGTTCACAAACCCACACACAACAGATCCCCTCAGAACCACCAGTTCATCCTCAGTGGATCACTTCCATTAAGGACCTCAGAGATGTGAGAATCAAGCCCGTGGAAAACCAAAGTCAAGTCCTTCCTGGCTTTTAGAAAATAGAGATATCAGGAAAAAAACCCTTTATTTTTTTCCCTTGTCTTTGCCAGCTGAAGCAGCTGCCAGCACAGGGGGTCTCACGGGGGGTCCCAGGCTGCACAGACAGGCACCAGTCCCAGATATTGATCATTGGTGAGCGATGGGCAGCAGGTGCCGGGGCTGGTCCGTGGTCCTGTGGTGCCACCTCCTGTCCAGCACCTGCACACGCCGGTGCCCACCCTCCAGAACTAGCCGAACACGGAGCTCTTATGGATCTTCACATCCATTAAAACCCTTGTGTCCTGGATCTTCACATCCCTTTAACCCCTTTTGCCCAGGATCTTCACATCCCTTTGACCCCATCATTTGTTATCAGCGGTGTGATCATCCCACGTGCCATTGTAAATACATAAAGATGTCAGGGTTATTTGTTTGGTTTTTTTTTTCAAAGAAAAAGCCTTTACAGGAGAAATTAACACAGTTTTCTGTAAGCAAGCACATTATTCTCCCCATTTGTTTATGTGGGAACATGGAGAGAAAAATGAGGAATATCGTTAATCCTGCTCAGTAATCAGAACCATCATGGGATGGTTGCCAGGCTCTCACCACCCTCAGCACCAACAATTTCTCCTGCTCTCCAGTCTCAATCTCCACCTTTTAATTTAAACCATCCCCCCTTGTCCTGTCCCAACAGGCCCAAAACTCTGTCCCTATCTTTCTGAGAGGGCCCCTCCAGTCCTGCAAGGCCCCCAGAAGGAGCTGCTGGTGCCAGCACAGTCACCAATCCCACTCTGCCTTTACCTCCTGGTGCCCCGGGCACAAGCTGACCCTCTGAGCGTGTCCTGCTGCCCGAGCACCTAAAACCATCCTGCACCCCTTGGCACCACAGAAAACCCACTTTGCTCGCCCTGTGCCAAAGCCACCACCGGAGAGAGAAGTTTTACATGCATCTGTTTCCTTACCTCCAGCACAACACCTGCAGCAATGAACCTCAGGAATTCAGGATGGAACATCAGGAGCCTGCAGCTGAGCTGACAGCTCTGCTGGCAGTGCACCAAGTGGAACCAAACCCTGCTGCTTGCTGCACCTTCCCAGCCTTCAGACTCAAAACGGGTTAGTATTGTTTCATATAGAAAAAAATGCAGTTTAAATCCAAATATTTGTTTTTCCAAAGTAACTAAACACGAAGCTTAGCACTCGACCAGAGGAGGGGGCAGCTGATGGGCTGCCCTGCCAGGGGCTGGTGCCAGGGCTCTGCAGAGACACATCTGCCTCTGGGGTAGTGGTGGAAGAGGTGCCACTGTGGGTGGGCTGAGGGTGAGAAGGTGCTGTGAACACAGCCCAGGGCCTGAGCCCGGGTTCCTGCACAGCCCGTGCAGGTGGCAAGACACGGGCACCTCTGTTCCCTGCCCGGGTAGGTGGCAGAGCGGTGCCATCTGGGAGCAGCTGCAGTTCAGAGTGGCATTTCCCCAGGCACTGCTGCATTTGCTGGCACCATTGGGCTTCGTTTCAAAAAGAGGAGCTTAAAAAACCAAGCAGGATAAAACCTGGAAGCCTGGCTGCTTTGTTTTTACTTTCAAAAGAGATACACCAAAGTGCTGGCTTGTGCCAGGTGATAAATGGCCAATTTTCCTGTGTTTCTGGGGAAGTTGTAACCTGTTATTCAACAGCCCTTTGTTACTGTTTGAGCACCAGGTATCACTAAGCAGACATGAATGAAGTGTGACATTAAACCTGTACAAATCCCCCGTTTATCACCCAGGGATATCATTCACTTGAATTTAAAACGTACCGACGCTTCAGGAAAATCTGTGTTTCTTCCTCCCGTTGCCAGGTTAGAAGCAGCGTGCCCAGCAATCACAAAACAGATGAAAGAATTCTTCACAGCAAGAGAAAACCCCTCCCAGCACTCCCAGCTCCTCCAGCCACCATCTCTAACTGCCTTACTGTGCCTACGTCACTTCACTTTCACACCCAAGCGCTGGGAAAATCCTGCATCTCCCTTTTCAGCACCTCAGCCTTTGCAGAGCTGTGTTGTGAGGAATGAGAATCTGATGGCAAAACAAGCAAGGTGATTTTTAGGAGATTTTTTTTGTTGTAATGGTTGTTACTTTGGGGGAAAAAAACCCCTTTTCAGGCCTTTTATATAGGCTCAGAAAGAAGCAGAAGTGAAGTGCCCTCACAAATTCCTGGAGGAACTCTAAAATCCAGCTGACTTCACGTTCAGTTTGACAGAGGCAGCTCCTCAAATTGGAGTTCAGTAATATAAAAAAAACCCCACATTTCAACACATGAGCAGCCTGATCCCTGCAGCCACTGCAGATGCTCAGAAGCAGTCTGGAGGATCTGGCAGCTCCCACATGGCACCTGGGGCTGCAGCCCCAGCCCACACACTGGCCTGGGAGAGAGGGTCTGCAAAGCCACTGACAAAACAGGGCATTGGAAGCCCTGGGTTTAACTTTTAAATGTAAATATACAGGCTATAGAGAACATAAATCCAGGGGTATCATTAAGAGATTGCTTTTTGCAGCGTCTGACCTTGCTATGAGTAGATGCAGCACTGGGGGGCTGTGGTCTAGTGGAGAGAGAGAGATGTTGGGGTGGAGGTTGGACCTGATGGTCCTAGAAGTGCTAGAGGCCCCTTCCAACCATAACACAGTGATTCTGTTTTCTGTTACACACTATATCTGCTTTTGTAGGTGAAAATCTAAATGTTTCCTTTTCTTCTTCCACCAACACCACTTGGCTGTGACACTTCTGCAGCATTTCTTCAGTGCTGGGAAAGTTAATCTATATTAATTGTTAAAGCCAGGATGTAAGAGGCAAACTTTACCACCCCTGTTCACACGCTCAGCCATCCAGCTGGTAAGAAGCTTGCTAAGTCACTTTTCCTGTCGCCCAGAGCAGCCTGTTGAGTCAAGAAAAGCCTCTTTGTATTTCCACTTGTAGTGCAAAATATTTGAAATTACTTCCAGGCTGACAAGCAGTCACCTAGGCAGCCCCTTTCCAGCTAAGTAACAACCTCCAGAAGACAGTGGCATGGCAAAAATGGCTTTTTTCCTCTCCTCAAATAAAGCTTGTTCCTTTCAGCTCCTTTCCTGCTGCCAATCTGCCCTTTTCAGCTCACTCTGCCTGAATTGTCCTGTGAGACTGATTAAATTTATTTATGTGTGGACATCTTCCTTTTACAAGGGACGGTTTGATATTGTTAATTAAATATTGTGTAGAAAACTCAGCGTATTTATTGCTGGTGACAGATGCACACTCAAAATGCAGGTTGTTATCTGCTAGTGATCCTGCGTATGAGCAATCTGTTTTATTACAATATAGCCATTAAAATACTGAAAGTAAAAAACGAGTTGAAGTAATTGACAAAATGAATGGCCTCACAAAGCCCCCTGCCAGCCCAGGGCTGTGTTATGGGAAAAAAAGAGTAATCACAGACCAAAAAAATGAGAGTATCAATATCAATCCACACATGGAACGTGTTTGCTGGGCGTGACATCAGACAGATGGGGGGAGGAAAATGAGAAAGGATGAGGAGTAGTGAGAGAGGAAAGAAAGAAAATTCACAGTAAATATAAAAGACCCTTTCCTATTTTTGCTTGAAATGTGAAACATAATCAAATGGTCAATATTTAAAAAAATCATCTCTGGTTTGTTAGAAACTAGTGCAGAGTCATTTTGAACAGCAAAAATGTTCATTAATATTAAATAATATTATTAATTAATTAAATATTATTATTTATGAATAAAAAATCATTTATATAATGGTAAATATTGACAAAGGAATAAAATTAACAACATTTCCAGTGTGTTTATTCTCTCCTTTACAAAAAAACCCACCACTTTGCTTTTTCAGAAAGGATTCACCAACAAATTCTCCCAAATAGGGCTGGTATTATTGTGAAATTATACTGTGAAATGCATATTGCGAAATGCAAAGGAATGTAATGTATTATTCTGTATTTATACATGGTTATTTACCATATTGTATATAGAGAAATAAAAAATGAAGTTATTGTCAGGTTTTTGTTATTCTGCTTTAGAAAATTCTAAAGGTTTTCAGTAGAATGAAGCTGGACATTCAAGGGTACAATTATCAAAATAGGAAAACAAATAAAATAAATGAGAAATTATTTTAAAAGTATAGGTTTGGGGCTTTTTTTTGTGCAAAAATATTTAAAATAATAGAAAATAAAGCAGTTGCATTCTATATACTTATTTTAAAAATACAATTTGTTGAACAAATACATATTTAAGAGTGAGTATAATGATGCATATCAACCTGCCCTCCCATTTTCCAGCAGGGACCCAGCATCTCCAGCCCTTGCCAGGTCCTTCTCACACCCAGCTGGGTGCTGCTTAGTCACCTGCAGAGACTGAGAGGAGCTGCTCTGCTGTTCCCAGCCCCAGCAAAACCCTGGGTGACACCTACACGTCCATCAGACAGAAATTCTTCCTTTTCAGCTGTCACAATCTCTCCTTTCAGCTCTGAAATGGCAGCTCTTCCTCATCATCAGGCCACTCATCTGACCCCTCCAGGCTGGACTGCAGCAGCTCGCTCAGCTTTAGCTTTCCAACAGGTGGCATTTCTAGGGGAATTAAAGGGAGATTACTGTAATCCCATGGATCAATTAAATTAATTGGCTTCTAAGCAACACACAGCACTGAGACAGTGTCTGGAAATCAATCAGACAGAAGTGGGATTTGTTGGTCTTTTTATTTTTTTTCTTTTAATACATATTTTATTCCCAAATATTTTTCACAAGCTTAAAGCAATCTGTGTTCTGGAAAAAAAGTGAGCAGAGCAGNTGCTGCCAATCTGCCCTTTTCAGCTCACTCTGCCTGAATTGTCCTGTGAGACTGATTAAATTTATTTATGTGTGGACATCTTCCTTTTACAAGGGACGGTTTGATATTGTTAATTAAATATTGTGTAGAAAACTCAGCGTATTTATTGCTGGTGACAGATGCACACTCAAAATGCAGGTTGTTATCTGCTAGTGATCCTGCGTATGAGCAATCTGTTTTATTACAATATAGCCATTAAAATACTGAAAGTAAAAAACGAGTTGAAGTAATTGACAAAATGAATGGCCTCACAAAGCCCCCTGCCAGCCCAGGGCTGTGTTATGGGAAAAAAAGAGTAATCACAGACCAAAAAAATGAGAGTATCAATATCAATCCACACATGGAACGTGTTTGCTGGGCGTGACATCAGACAGATGGGGGGAGGAAAATGAGAAAGGATGAGGAGTAGTGAGAGAGGAAAGAAAGAAAATTCACAGTAAATATAAAAGACCCTTTCCTATTTTTGCTTGAAATGTGAAACATAATCAAATGGTCAATATTTAAAAAAATCATCTCTGGTTTGTTAGAAACTAGTGCAGAGTCATTTTGAACAGCAAAAATGTTCATTAATATTAAATAATATTATTAATTAATTAAATATTATTATTTATGAATAAAAAATCATTTATATAATGGTAAATATTGACAAAGGAATAAAATTAACAACATTTCCAGTGTGTTTATTCTCTCCTTTACAAAAAAACCCACCACTTTGCTTTTTCAGAAAGGATTCACCAACAAATTCTCCCAAATAGGGCTGGTATTATTGTGAAATTATACTGTGAAATGCATATTGCGAAATGCAAAGGAATGTAATGTATTATTCTGTATTTATACATGGTTATTTACCATATTGTATATAGAGAAATAAAAAATGAAGTTATTGTCAGGTTTTTGTTATTCTGCTTTAGAAAATTCTAAAGGTTTTCAGTAGAATGAAGCTGGACATTCAAGGGTACAATTATCAAAATAGGAAAACAAATAAAATAAATGAGAAATTATTTTAAAAGTATAGGTTTGGGGCTTTTTTTTGTGCAAAAATATTTAAAATAATAGAAAATAAAGCAGTTGCATTCTATATACTTATTTTAAAAATACAATTTGTTGAACAAATACATATTTAAGAGTGAGTATAATGATGCATATCAACCTGCCCTCCCATTTTCCAGCAGGGACCCAGCATCTCCAGCCCTTGCCAGGTCCTTCTCACACCCAGCTGGGTGCTGCTTAGTCACCTGCAGAGACTGAGAGGAGCTGCTCTGCTGTTCCCAGCCCCAGCAAAACCCTGGGTGACACCTACACGTCCATCAGACAGAAATTCTTCCTTTTCAGCTGTCACAATCTCTCCTTTCAGCTCTGAAATGGCAGCTCTTCCTCATCATCAGGCCACTCATCTGACCCCTCCAGGCTGGACTGCAGCAGCTCGCTCAGCTTTAGCTTTCCAACAGGTGGCATTTCTAGGGGAATTAAAGGGAGATTACTGTAATCCCATGGATCAATTAAATTAATTGGCTTCTAAGCAACACACAGCACTGAGACAGTGTCTGGAAATCAATCAGACAGAAGTGGGATTTGTTGGTCTTTTTATTTTTTTTCTTTTAATACATATTTTATTCCCAAATATTTTTCACAAGCTTAAAGCAATCTGTGTTCTGGAAAAAAAGTGAGCAGAGCAGTGGTTTCCTTTTGACCAACAGCTGATGTACCTCAGATCTTCACCCAGCTTTTTGCCAATTCAGAATCTTCACCCAGCTTTTTATCAATGCAGAATCTTCACCCAGCTTTTCACTAATTCAGAAACTTCACCCAGCTTTTTATCAATTCAGAATTTTCACCCAGCTTGTTATGAATCCCACCATGCAGAAGCTGATTACATTTACAATCTTTTTCTGTCAGATTAATAGCACTGTCTTACAGCAAGTTTAAGAGTCCTGCCCACTGCAGGTTCACCATGGGCACGTGTGACCCAAGGGGCAGATTTGGGTAGAAACAAGTGTTCCATGGATTGTGTGTGACTGGATTAGAGCTCTCTGAGTGATGAACAGGAGGCAAAAATATGCTCTATGTATCAGAGGAGGTAAAAAGGCAAAGCAAGAATACAACAATCACTGCCACACTATAGCTGCCCAAATGCAATCTGTGAGTCAAAATGGGAGATCTTTTAACACAGTTAATTTAAATCTGTGATGTAAGGCAGTGAGGAGAACCAGAGCACTGATGGAAGTTTTAACACACCCAACAACTGCATTTCACCCCAACGGGAGCCTCAGCTTAGTTTTCAGCATTATATTAGCTCAAAGTCCACCTCTGTAGGTATAAATATACATAAATATAAATAAACACAACTGAGCTGCTGTATCTACACGACATTGACTCTCTCCTGGGCACATCTATGCTGCACTCCATGTGTGGCTCATCACAGGTACCAGCAGGTCACAGGGTACCCCCTGAGGTGCCCAGCTCAGCTGTAGCTGACCACCACCAAATTAATCCACTTTTCTGGGTACCTCTGTACCCCAGACCCCCTGCTGCCCAAACACAACAGCCAACCACACCTCTGGGAGACAGGGAGGTTTGGTTCCCTATAGGCTTGTGACTCAGGAGGTCCATTGCACCCTGGAGAAGAACCACACTGGATTTCATCTCCTGCTTCTCACAGTCTGGAGACAAGGCATTATTCCAAGGCACGTTCTGCTACCCTCTCTGCATGCAGCATGGATGTACTGCTGCTTACACACTGCTCCCATCCAGCAGGAACAGATGGGACACGTGGGAGGGAGCACAAAAACTCCTGCATGTTACAGAAGGCTCCCAAACTCCATGTGCGTGCCCACAGGCTCTAAATATTAGAGTCCATAGGATTATTTTTCTTTAAATATACCCCCATCTAAACTAGCATGAAACGTGGTCACATCATTAAGCTACAACACCGTTCCAGAGCATAATTTATAATTGTTTTGTCATTGTCATCCATTGTGTTTGAATTAAGCAGCACAGAATGCAAGCCCACGTTCTCGTGATGCAGACAAAAAGCAGCAGAGAAAATGCTTTTGATTTGCTGGTTTGAAGAATACTCACCAAATCCTCAACATTTCCAAGACTGTGTGCCACTGAAAGGGAGTTAAAAATCAAAATATATCAACTATAGAGTGTTTCAAGGGTATTAGGGGTTTATTCTGCAATGAAGGGTATAACCAAGGGGTAAGGAAACTTGGAGGAAGAGCTGGGCTAACAGCCCACTTCACCACACAAACACCACAGAGATGCTACTCTGCTCATTTCCAAACAAAGCTCTCATTTCACACCCCGGTTTGAAGAGTGATTGGCTGCAATTAATTCTAAATTGCTACTGCTGAGTGTCAGAAGTGATCTGTGCAGATGATACCGGGTCACCTTGCACAGATAAAACCAGGCAGCCTTGTTTGCATGGGCTGCACCTCTTGGAAACCAGGAAAACCTCTTTTGGCTGCTGCCTGAGCTCCTCACCCTGCACTGGTGTTGGGAGAGCAGCACAGAAATAGACCCAGACAGATGGCCCCAGGGTGACAACTTGGTTCAGGGGTTTCACTTCTCCAGTCTGACATAAAAAAGACATGCTCTGCATAGTGAGACTCCCTCTCAAGTCACCCTGCAACGCACTGAAACCTGAAGGTAAAAGCAGTAATTAAGCCACACTACTGGGATGTAATTTGCCTCAAAACAAGAATTATAAACAAGGTCTTAAAGCGTGCAAACAATAATCAGGTGAAGCACTGCAAGTGCACGTGGTTCCCTCTGATGGCACCACACACAGAACTGAGAGGAAGGGAAATTATATGGACATTATCTTTGCTTTGGTATTTTGACTTTGTTTTTGGTATCGTGGTATTTGGAGCTGATGTTTTTCTACTTCACCATATTGCTTAGCATTTTAAGGGATCATTCATCCTCTGAGGATACTGTGTTCCCTTTAATGATATCACATTTTAACATCCCTAATTCCAGCCCGATACTAATGGCTTCCACAGTAATTAGCTTTCATTACAGGAAAGCTTAAGTGTGAGGAGAGGTCTTCTGTGGGAATATGCCCAGTATTTCTATTATTAATGACTTCTGGAATCTATTGGACCATAAATAATGCAAATTATGATGCATCTTTTTCTCTCTGCTGACAACTTCTTAATTTTACCCTCCTAATGTAAATTTATAACTGCTATACTGTAGGGGGAAAAAAAAGAGAAAGAGAGGCAAAGAGCAAATTGTGCTTGTCTTTGAAGAATGAGAGCTCAAACACAATGTGAAATACACAAAACTCCCTCAGCTTTGGCGTGTGGATGAACATCAAGCAGCTTGTAAAAACTAGTTACAGTGTGTTTGTAGTGTATGGAATGTTGAAAAAGAGATAGGGATGTGCTTCAGATATGGTATATATATATATAATATATGATATTATTATATATATAAGGTGTCCTCACCTTCCTTCTCACACATAGACAGAAGGAACTTCCCAGGGAGGGTTGGGCTCTGCTCCCAAGGGACAAGCTCCAGGACAAGAGGAGCTCAGTTGGAGCTGAGGAACAATTTCTTCCCCTGCAGGGCTGTCCCAGGCTGCCCAGGGCAGGGCTGGAGTCCCCGTGACCCCTGGAGGGGTTTGCAAGCCCCCCATGGAGCTGTGGTGCTGAGGGCCATGGGGCAGTGGTGCCCTGGCACTGCTGGGGGATGGTTGGACTTTATGATCTGAAAAGGCTCTGCCAACCCAAATGATTTTATGATTCTTCACTGACTCATCTGTAATTTTATTGGCTCCACGTTTTTTTTTCCTGCAAGCCAGGTACTATATTTCCTTTTTTTTTTTTTTTTTGCACAGTCCTTTTCTAATTAAACGTCCTCTTTCATTTCCCTAATATCTCAATTTTTCTCCTACAACAAGTGACCTCCCTGTACTTACCCTCTCTGCTTCTCTCATGAAGTACCTGGCATTCACATGTTCCATTTCTCACCCCAATGGAACAGGCCAACCTTCTGTTCATGCTTCTTCTCTGATGATTCTAAAGAACAGTCTCTTCCAAATCCTAGTCTTCTGTTTCTCTAACTGCATCACCAGTAAGACCTGTTCTTACACCAGTGCAACCTCTGCTCCCCCACTCAAGGCTTTAAGACTCACAGTTTGATTTTTTCACAACATTGAAGCATTTCCTTGTCCTCATTTATCTCATCTGGCAAGATCCCTCGTGGACACCCCAGAGTGAAAGACCCCCCAAGGAAACCATCCCTTCAGAACAGGTGACAACATCTCCAACAAAGACAAATACATCTCCAATGTACCCGACGTGCCTGGCTCCAGACACAGGCTTTTCCACTCCCAGAATCCTGAAGAAAGCACAGGATGGATTTTAAACCCTTCTGTATCACATCTTCAGGTGGAAATTCAAGGTGACAGTCTCTCAGATTCAAGGATGTCAATGAAGTTAAGTTTCCTGTGGAAAAAAATATAATATAAATAATAAATATAATTATAAATTATAAATAAAAGATATAATTTAACAAGCAGAGAACCACAGAACGACCCAGGCTGGAAAGGACCTGGAAAGATTGTTGGGAACCACCTTCCAGAGGGTGATTCAGACACAGGCAGCAGTGGAGCACAAATGCACGAGGGGGTTTATCTCTATGATCACCACCATTAGTACACACACAGATATTATGACCTGCCTGAAATTAGCTATTTTCCAGAGTCTAGTGCTTTGTAGTTTGCTGGGTTCAGAGCTACAAAGTATTATTAATACTACATTAATTATTAATACTCCACCACCTCAGATTATTACCCAGTTCCTGATGGGCTGTTTCTCTTTCCAGATGCCAGGCTGTTCTGGACAGGCAACGACAGTGAAAAATTCCCTTGCTCCTCTGGAGTAACTCCTCAGAGCAGCACTGCTGCTGACGCCCTGCACTCAGCTAAAGCCACCTCCAGGTGGAGGCTTCTGGGGGACACCTCAGAGCTGAAACCCAGCTCCAGATGCACACCAAGGTGTACAGAAATAAACAGATATTTGATCACTTCTTGTACTCCTAATGGCAACTCAGAGCACATCCCTGAGCTGGAGCCCACAGCTGGCATCTGCTCTGCCCCTTGAGGACTTCAGACACTGTAATTTGGTTTCTGAGGTGTTTCCCTGACATTGTAGAAAACAGGCTCTGTTATTTTTGTTGGGACAGTTTGCATTTTGGGGATTTTTTTACCTTTTTCCCCCCATATTCTCCTGTTGCTTAATAGCTTTTCAACCTTCTAATGTATTTTTTGATTTGCTTTTATAAAGTTTTAGCTATTTAACTTCTCTAAGCAAATTACTCACCTCCTTCAAGGTGAACAGGCTGCCCAGGGGAGTGGCTGAGCCATCATCCCTGGATGTGTTTAAAAGATGTGGAGCTGTGGTGCTGAGGTACACAGGGCAGTGGTGCCCTGGCAGTGCTGGGCATGGTTGGACTCCATGATCTGAAAGGTCTCTGCCAACCCAAATGATTCTGTGATAACTCACAACAGCTGATCCAACCAGCACAATCCCCCAGCTGCTGCTCTTGTGCTTGTACTCATGAATTAATGCAATCTCTGGTGTTGATATATCACTTTTTTACCTTATATTCATTATTTTTCCACATGAAAGGAATTAAAACGTTTTAGTTAAAGTTTTCCTTCTTCTCTTCCTACTGCACTGTTCTGATTTTCTGCTTCTGAAGCCTCTTCCCTCTCCCTCCCAGCCAGGGAAACAAAGGGCCACTGGCTCTTGCTGACAAAGAAAAGGACATCAATCTTTAGCCTGCCAGGGGCCAGTGAGTGCACCCAGGACCCACAGCCCCTGCTCATCTCAGCAGCAGCAGCAGAGGCAGCACAGGTTGCAGGAGGAAGAGGAGGCATCCCTCATGTCCTGCTTGCTGTCTGGTGAAGCAGGCACAGTCCCCTTCAGAAACCACATTTGTGATGACTATTTATATTTATGAATTACCTGTCACAGAGGTAAAACAAAATTAGCCATTTTCCCTCCCTAACTTTATTTGCAGAATTAAATAAACACTTCTGGTCGGTTCTGGCTCAGGAGAAAGCACAGCAGTTGAAATCTGTTAAACCTTTCAAAAAAAAATGAACGTTCCCAGTCTGTAAAAGAAAGGCAATATTGTGTTCTGCCCTGGCATTTATTTTATATTGACATTTGGTTTGAAATAACCTATTTGGGAAGCAGGCTCAGCACTGGGAACCACACAGACCATCTCAGCCCAGTCAGACAGAGTTTTCACCTGGTGATGCTGGAGCCACACTCCAGATCCCCACCTGCAGCTCTGCTCTGGCCTCATCTGCCTGTTTCCACAGGCTGGCTGCTTGGGATTCTGCCTGTGTCTGTCTGCTTTTCCCTGCTATAAAGCAGCGTATTTGCTCTTTTAAATGTTTCTGTAAAGCCTCACTTGCAGAAATGACAAATACATTACTAATAGCACAGCCATTTAATTTTAAATTAGGAGTAATTAAGGCTGAAAGGAATGTTACAGAACAAATTTCACAACATGATTAGCAGCTCCCTTTGACATTAATTCCCTAGAAATGTCAGCCACGGCAATATTGACAAACTGCACTTAGCAAGGGGGGAGACAGACCCGTGAGAGAGCTGCTGGTGGCACAGAGCAGCTCTGCTGGGGAGGGCAGGTTTGTTTTCCAAAGCACTGGCACAGGGAAAGCTGCTGGATCCCCTGGGAACGGGGAGACTCAAGACCCAGGCAGAAATGGAGACCAAGTACAACCTGCTGCAGAAAAACCTGCACAGAGAATGTGCTGATGTGTTCCAGTTGCACTGAAATGGAGAGCAAATGAAGCAACTTATTTTTTGCTACATTTCCATTTTTCACTGTTTAACTGGAGTCTTTTTGATCAGCCACAGGGTAGGAGCTCACTGGTGACTTACCACAGGGTGGCAAAAATGAAGTTTTGCCATCCCAACACCAACAAATTACTCTCTTGGGAGTTAGGGACAATACAGCTCCAATCTCAACACCATTCAAAAGTTGTTTATCTATCTCACAGACCATAACTAGAAGTCTTAAAATGTAATGTAATCAGAATTATTACCCTGAAGTCTGCTGAGGTTGAATTCAGACTGAGCAGTGAAGCCCAGAACTGTCTGAATCACCACTCAAACTGCACACTTGGAGAACCCAAACAGGAACGGGAGTTTGCTCAGTGAGCTACCCTCACCAGAAAGCCTTTTCATGCAGCAGTCGTGATTCACAAACGAGTAAATTACCTCAAACAATCATAAAATGCAGATGCAGAAAGAGCTACATTATTAATGGCTTCAAAAACGCACCTTGTAAAGAACTCTTTGGAACTACAATTAGATTTAAAATAGTTTGGTGAGAAGACATCGAATCTATTTTTAAACAGAAATGATCAAAATGAATCACACAGATGACTTCAGTACTGGAAAAATGAAATCTCTTTTTGATGGGGGGGGTTGGAACTGGGTCTGGACCCATCAGGAGCCCCAGGGGACAGGCAGGGTGGCAGCAGCTTCCTCCTCAAAGGCACCTACGTTTTAAACTGCATCTCCTACTGAGGCCCTTGCTGCTTTAGAACTGCTCCTAAATCAAACAGCCCCTTGGCGGCTGCAGTATAAACCCTCTGGGAACAGCCACAGGTGAATAGCACAACTACCCTGTTGCCTTTCAAGCTTTTCATCCATGGAACAAGCAGCTCTTAACACGAACAGCTCAGGGGATGAAGGTGCACACTGCAGTTCACTCCAGATCTAGGTGAAAAACACACCCCAGAAATGAAGGCTAAGAGCTGAGACAGAGCTAGGGCTCACCCCCAAACTCAGCTCAGGTTACAGTACAACCATTCTGTGTGGCATCCTTCTCTCCAGGCTGGGCACCCCCAGGTCCCTCAGCTGCTCCTCCCCACACTCCTGCTCCAGACCCTGACTCAGCTCCGTGTCCCTTCTCCAGCCCCTCAGTGTCCTGCTGGGAGTGAGGGGCCCGGAACTGACCCCAGGATTGCAGGGACAGCCTCACCAAGTGCCAAGTACAGAGCGTATCACACATGCTGAATGCAGAGTAGCTCTACACACAGACACACATCTATCTGCAAACCCCACGGTGGCAGCTGAGGAGGTGGCAGTGCCAAGGGCATAACGGCCAGAGGACCAGATCAGCCTATGACCAGACAGCACCACCCCGGCACAACCTGCCAGCTGGATCCAGCATCCTTGTGACTTCAGAATACTGCAGTGGGTGTGCACAGGTGACTGAGGCAGCTGATGCCCAACACCCCGCTGGCAGAGCTGGCAGAGCTGGCAGAGCTGGCAGAGAGGAGCAACCCGGCTTGGGCCACCCCTGCTCAGTCAGGGCATCACTGCAGCACTCTGAGGAGCACACACCAGGAAGCCAGGCTGCAGCCAGGCTCCAGAAATACCTCCTGCCATCTGCCACCTCTCCTCACTGCCCGGCACTGCCCGCAGTGCCCTGTGCCAACCGCCGCGGGAGCCCTGGCAGCCCCGTGCCCGGCACCCGCCGAGCCAGCAGCGATGGCAAATGGCACACGTGGTAGGAATGCCCTCCTCCCAGCAGAACCCGAGCTCTGCAGGGTGAGGAGCTGATGGAGGAGCTGCCGGGAAAACCGCCTGGCACCAAACAAGTTTCCAGCGCTGCTCTGAGACACAGCAGCAAACAGCAGGGCTCTGAGCTGAGCTTGGGGTGGGAAGAAACAAGTTATTCTGGAACAGGTGAAACAGGAGAGGAGCTACCAGTGCTCTCTGCTCTTCCTCAAGCGGGCTACCAGCTGTTCCTCTCCAGCAGCCAGATGGCCAAGGCAGGGCTGCAGAGGTCACAGAGTGTCAGGGGTTGGAAGGGATCCTGGAGATCTTCGAGTCCAGACCCCTGCCAGAGCAGCCCCATGGAACAGAATCTCATCCAGCACAGAGACAGATCCAGGAGGGGCTGGAAACTCTCCAGAGGAGACTCCACAGCTTCTCTGGGGAGTCCCTGCCAGGCTCTGGGACCCTCCCAGTGCAGAAGTTCCTCCTCATGTTGAGGTGGCACCTCCTGTGCTCCAGCTCCAGCCATTGCCCTTGTCCTGTCATAAGGCACAGGTGAGCAGAGGTTGCCCCTCCTCCTGACAGCCCTCAGCTCTGGATAAACACGGATTCCATCCCTCTCAGTCTTCTCTAGACTGAAGAGCCCCAGGTCACCAAGTCCAGCTCCAGCCTGAGGCCTCCCCCTGCATGAGGCCAGGGAATGACCAGGCTCCAGATCCACTCCCAGCTACTTCACACCCTGCTTGGGACCCGAACAGTGGAACCGTGTAGGAACAGCATCCCTGGAGGTGTTTAAGGCGAAACTGGATGTGGCACTTTGTGCCATGGTCTAGCCCACGTGGGGGTAACGGGTCAAAGGCTGGATTCATTGCTCTCAGAGGTCTTCTCCAACCTCAGTAATTCTGTGATTTTGTGCCAGCTGGACTCGGTAGTTGGGGACATTGCTGGGCATGTTTAATTTACAGAGACATCATCTCGGGAACAGAGACTGGCAAGATACTGGGAATGAATAAAGCAGAGATGAGCAAGGCATGTAGCCAGCGTGGCCTGTCGCTGTCACATCAGCAGCTGCAATCCTGCCTGTCAGCCTGCAGCCTGAACGTCAGCTCTGTGAGGAGAGGGCAGCTGGGCCTAGCAAAGTCTCCACCTGAAATACTCTGTCCTGTCCCTCCATCATCAGCTAGGACACTGCAGGCTCCAGGTGCAGCTTTGGAGGGCAGCCCCCAGCACTGGAGCAAGAAGCCTTGCAGCTCACACCACCCCAAATAAGGAGAAGCTCCCCATCTCTTACCCTGTGAGGGGTCCCCAGGAGTCCCAACAGGAGCATCCCTGCTCCCTTTGCCTCAGGAACCTGTGATTTGGAAATAGTTGTTGCTCCACAGTTGCAACTGCTGATGCAAAAGGAGGCAGCAAAATGAAGTCAGAGGCTGTGAAGATGTCCTCAGGTGTAGGGAACTGCTGTAGAAGGTCTCAGCTCTAATAACGTTCAGTTATTGATGTCTTCCTAGGCAGGTGCCTCAGATGTCTGACATCTTGACATGTTTTTTTAAACAATATTGAACATTTCTGGCCAGAACACTCCAGACATTGTAATAAAACTCTCCCCTCTCATCAATGAAGGCAATCATTATAAATAGCATCAGTCATTTCTCCCCCTCTCATAGCACGTCTGCGGGAAATTAAAACCATTCTTTAGATAAATACCAAAGTATTTTAAAGTCTAACCACAGATTTATACACTGAGAGTGAAAAATATCTACGATACCCTCAAAAAAAGAAGCAAGTACTCACCAAGCTCTGTGGGCAGCTCTTCGACAGGATTCTTTTCTAAAAGCAGAGTTTTCAATTGCCTTTTCAATAAAGCAGAAAACAGTAGCAACTGTAAGAGCAAAGTTAATTTAATGGAATAAAAACACAGTCATATTTTTCCTCCTTAATTTTTTTTTTTCCTGGCTTTTATTTCCTACCACAGGAAGGACCCCACAAGGCAAATCCAGACTTCTCAGAACACCAGTGCTGGAAAGTAAGACACCCCAGAGCTCTCTGGGATGACAATGTGAAGTTTGCTTTTATGCTCATCTATTACACACTGCTTCGATACTCAGTATTTGATCTTTCTGAGCAAAGCCTGCTTATCACTTTGAAGTCTGATCCTGACTGTTCCAATTACAAACACATCATTTTCAGTTGTTTATAGTTTTGCTGAGCTTCTGCTGTTTGGGTTGTGTTCCTCGGGCTGAATTTGAGCTAAAACCGCTCAGTCATTTTTGATAATGAGTTTAGAAAGGAAGATGCTCTGTTTGTATTTAATTTTGTCAACTTCTTTTTTTTGAAAGGCTCCAGTCTTCCTATTTTTGAAGCAGCCTAGAAGCTTGGCGTGAGCTGCGTGTGATATTTATGGCATTTATCTCACATGCAAGATAGTATTTTTGGGGGTATATCTCAAAAATCTGTGAAAATTCAGACAAACCCTAAGCTTCTGAAAAAAAAAATCCCAGTATGCCCACGCTCAGAAAAGCCCTGGTGTTGCACAGCACTGTCTGGAGTGGCTCTGCTGGACACGGGGACCTCCGACCAGGTGCAGGGTGGTCTCTGTGCCCCCTTGCAGCACTCAGCTGCTGACAGCCTGGCACCTCCTGTGCCAGGGAGACTCCACAGGCACCCTGGTTTGTGACTGCCTCACTCTGCATCTGCGCTCATGGCATTAACAACAAACAGCCTTTCATATCCAGCAACATCTCGGATGAAACTATGTGCTGCAGGCAAGGTGTGGTCCCCAATGCCATGGAAAAACATCCTCATGAGGAGTTAATGGGGTTTTATTTACCTGTGTTGCACTTTGACTTCTTCACTGTCACGACTCAACAGAACAAACAAGAAGAAAGCCTGGTGGTTTCTGTAACAACATCTCTTTACCTCTAGGAAAGGAGAACAAACCAAACGTTCTGGCAGCTGCTCAACACCAGATTAATGTTTGTGGCAATGTTTTCAGACATTTCAACACAGGCAGAAAAGGAAAGCACCCTATTTGTGTTTGCATTTTTGGAGTGGAGCATTCCACTGCATTTAAGGCAAAAATAAAAAAAAAAAGTGAAAGTCATGGGAGATTCCTGAATCCAGGATACAAATTCCCCTGTGGTTTGAGGCACCACAGGATGCTGGGGTGGTCCTGCTGCCTCTGTGGGTGTCCATGGCCCTGTGCACGGGGAACTGCTGCCCAGAGCCTCAGCCAGGGCTCCAGCTCCTGCCAAGATGCCCCCTCTGCAACACCCATGGTGGGGGAGATGTCCTGCCAAGATGCACCCTGTGCAACAACCATGGTGGAGGAGATGTCCTGCCAAGATGCACCCCCTGCAACAACCATGGAGGGGGAGATGTCCTGCCAAGATGCCCCCTCTGCAACAACCATGGTGAGGGAGATGCCCTTGGCTGGCCCCTGCCCAGATCTCACAGAGATTTCTGGAGAGAAGTGTCAGAGTGGGACTTTCCCTCCCTGCATGCCAGGTTAGACACCATATCCACAGCTGAGGAGGTGCTTTTGTTTGACCTGGGGAAACTTCAAGGAGAATATTTATTAAAACCAGTGAAGGATTCATGAAGAGCTGGAACAATCAGTCAGACTCCCAACCAGCACAACGCTTCTCTGAGTCTCTGCTTCTAGGATACCCAGAGAATTTCCACACACCTTAAAGCAGATCTGAGGCTCCAGCAGGTGTAAAGTGAAACTAAAGAACCCTCGGTGAGTATTTCTGATGGGTGCTTTCCAAAAGCTGAGCTGCTGTTTGAAGTCAGTATGAAAAGACAAACAAGCTAAACCATAATATGTGGAGGACTAATGGCTGGGTTAGGGTTATTTTGGAGGCAGACACCCAGAGAGTCTTCACCTCAAAGAGTTTCATCCCCTCCTGCAGTGGTGATCCATCCACAGACCACATCAAAACACTGTGAGTCTTCTCCAATTTAAAAATAATTTACGGAACCTGTATTTAAAAGATTTAAAAACATCATTAAACTTGACATTTTTCAGAGGCACTTTTAGAGCAATTAGCTGCATTTGTCTAATCACAAGTTGAATATGTAATGATTCAGAAAGAAGTGATCCTGAAATGCCTTGTTTCAATCACGAAATGCCATGAAATTGATGTGGGGTGGCTTTATTTATTTATTGGTGTGTGTTTTGGAAAATCCTGCAGCATCCATCATTCAAGGGTTGCCTCTTTTTCCTCCCTACTCACCCTGCACAGAAAGGTGTCTCAGAACCACAACAGCAAGTCTTTTCTTTTTCCTGGCAGTGACAAAATAATTTATTTATTCCTGTTCATTATCCTAGTGCCTGGACTGGCACTTAGGAGTGACACAAGGTTTGTGACTGTGGGTCCCCATTTCCACCTCAGGGTGAAAACAGCCACCTATGCTCAAGGAAATGAAAATGGTGCAGAACTGCATGAAAGGACCATCGGGTCTCACACCTCTAGAGTTAGAAGAGTTTGGAAATGCACCATGTAACATTAATTGGACCTTTCAGTTCATTTCTGTTTCATTCTTTTAGTTTCAGTAAACAAAAAATTTCGCTTATTTACCACTCCCCTGCACTGAGGTCAACGGCAAACAAAAGCACATAAAAGCCTGACTGTTACAATGAAATTACAGTAAAGCAAATAGAAGACAAATACTATTGTTATTAAATTATCTGTATGACCAATGATCTCACCTGTGGGAGCCGATTTCAGGAGGAAGAGCTTTAATCTGGTTATACCTCAGATCCAGCCAAACGAGATGTGGCAGCTTTTGAAATAAATCCCCAGCAACTGTGCAGATGACATTTCTTTCCAGATGAAAGTACTAGGAGAGGAAAACATAAACATGTTTTAAACCCAGAGAGAGAGGGAGGCCGTTCCTTGGCACGCTCAGTGTCGAGTGTGGAAACTGTGAACTGCTCTTTATGGAAAGAACACTGTTCGAGGGGATTGAAGGATACACAGCTCTATAAATTACACACAAAAGTGATTTATTTAAGGACTTTTTCTTAAACCAAACTAACAGGGATTAAGGATCATGGCTAACATCTGTAGCTTTTCCACTCATCTGGCAAAGCAGCGAGCCCTGAAGTCTCTGTGCTCTACTCCAGTACCAGAACTACTGCTACAATTAATTACCTGTATGCTTATTCCTCAGTCCAAATGCATCTCTACTTTGAAAATACAGATTCTCCTAATTGGGTTTTTACTGATGGTTTTAAGAAAAAGCAGCTATGACTAGTAATTTCATTTTGTTTTTCCTGGAATAGATTTTCTTTGAGGCTACTCAGGTGATTAAATCCTAATTATGAGGAATATTTACAAACCAGAGGGCAAAATTTATGAAAATGAAAAATGGATCGATTGCAAAGCTGGGCTGAAAGGAGCATTGCTTTGCATTTGTTTACACAAACCCCCAGTTCAGGGTAATTTTATTTACTATTACCTAGGGAAATACATGAGGATTGAAAACAATGGCATCATTCCATAGATTAAAGCGGTGATTATTTCAGCTAGTTTTGGTCTCAGTGTTCTGTTTAGAATTCTATAGCACAACAGTAATGGAGAAGCATTTTCCAGATTTATTTCAGGGACAGAAAGTGAACCTGGGAAGATACCCAGCTTAGTTTAATCATCAGAAACCAGGGTGTTCAGTGCTCCTTTTCAAACCAAGCTGCCCAGCTCTGCCTCTGCACTGAAGCTCAAGTTCTTTTTGCACCATTAGCCCAGTAACATAATTCCATTTCTTTAACAGGACAGTGTCTAGGAAGATTTTTATCCTAATGAAAAGGCAAAAAAAGAAATAAGAGCTCAGAAGTCAATCGATACATCCCTCAACAGATTCATTTTGCCTTTAGGAAGCCAGGCTTCAGTCGGTCAGCACCACACGTATTTCACTGCACACACCACTCTCAGGTCAGCCCCTGCATTTCCAGATTTGTTTGTTTTGCATTAAAGGCTTTTTACATTAAAGGCTGATGCTTCCCAGTCTTTGGGCTCTGAGCTCTCTAGGTCACCCAAGGAGCAACTTCACAAACGCAATCACAACACTGAAGTTTGCACACGAGATGGCAAACGAGCAACACTCTGCATGGATTATTTCTGGTCTTGGGGGATGACTGAGCCTGTTGGCTTTTTGTACTGGGAGCTGCCTCCTGGGAACTGCAAAACCACTCCCTGCAAAATCCACGCAGGGACTGAAGGTGCAAGTTAAACCCTGGGATTGCTGTGCAGGCAGAAAGAGCCCGTGGGCGAGCTGTGGAGCTCTGGGGGTCTGGACACAGCACATTGCATTCTTTCTAAAGTGAGGGATATTGAGTAACACAGAAGTCACTGCTTTCTACATAAAGCTGTTCTCTGTAGCTTTATATAGATTTCCTTTAATGCTCCCATTAGTAAAAAAATAGATGAGTGAATTCTAAGAATGTATCATTAAAACAGAGTAACATATGTTCTTAATTTCTTAAACATTTGGTTAACCTAAATAAATAACATAAGCAGAGAAGTGAACAAGCATGTAAATGAGAGGAAAACTGAAAACAACAACAACAAAAAAACCAAACGAAACCAACGAACAACAAAAGGAGGCAGAAGCCACCAAACATTTAAAGGGCTGAGTTGCTCCAACAGCACCAGAAATAAAACCATTCTTTCACAGGATCAGGCATTCCAGTGTACAGATAATTAGGCAGGATAGATATTTCACACTGCAGTAGCTCATGCTTACCTCAGCAGCTTCAAGATGCAGGAGCTTGTCAGGTGCTTTTATCTCTCCATGGGCTGGAGCTGGCCTAGTCCTAGATGCAAGAGAAACATGTTTGCAGAAGGCAGACAGATTATTTATGGCAGAGAAAGAAAGGTGTCACTAAAAGTAAAAAAAACTGGTTTTTTAGACTTTCCTATCCAACTTCTCATTCCCTTACTCCGAGATGCTCTCATTTTCTCACCTATAAGCACCTATCTCTGTGAAGTGGCTGAAGACAAGCACTACACAGCCTTGGCTCTGCTGAGTGCTTATGAGAAGGTTCTCAACTCTGGATAAAATCAAGCTTTATTCTGAAAGTATTGTTCTGTATTAGGCCAAACTGTATAATCCTTGGACAATTAAGGGACATCAACTGAGATGTCATCTCAGCTGACATCACTGAGAGCGGCAGGGACTTACCTGGTTCCAGAAGTCTTTGGAATTCTGCCCAGAGTTAAGAACATTTTTATTAGCTTAGACTTGTTTTAAAGGGGAAAAGTGTGACTGTACTCATAGGTATCTAAAAATTCCTTTGGGGATGTAGCATCAGGTTTCCCACCAATCTGAAGAGTGTAGTTATCAATAGGTAATATTTTTCTTTCTCCTATAGCCCCCCCTCTGCACTCCCTGCCCGCTGCTGGCAGCCTTTACCCACCACCTGGGTGGGTTTCAGCCTGAGGGGGGCATGGCAGTGGCTCCTGCCTCTTCCTCCTCCCGTGGACCACTGCGGGTGATCCGAACTGGAGAAGGTTTGTTAACTGTGCTGGTGGAAAAACGAGTTTGAAATAGCTGGATCAGAGTATTTTTAATAATTACTATTACTATTAGCATCCTGCAAAACAGGATTGGCACTGTTTGCAGAAATAGTAATGGTAGGAAATCATGGGAAATTTCCCCCTTATGTTTATTAGAAGAATTATGTGTTCTTTCAGAGGAACTTTCAAAAATAAACATAGGCTTTTCTCTCTAGGCTTTCTTCTTGATGAATTGATCTTTCATCTTCTTGATGAAGAAAGCCTGTGAATTTTAAGAATCGCAGTAATATCTCTTTCATCATCTCAAACACGTTGCAATTACAGCCATTATATTTAGTAAAGGAATGTAATAGGGAATATTGGTCCCCTTATTTCTAAGCCTAAATTAGGAGTGTCCTATCATATTTGTCTCCTTTGCAATTTTATGCTAATTGGTAACATTTCTCTTTAGAAACCATTTTGGCTCATCTACTGTAACTATACAAGCCTAAATTAGGAGTGTCCTATCATATTTGTCTCCTTTGCAATTTTATGCTAATTGGTAACATTTCTCTTTAGAAACCATTTTGGCTCATCTACTGTAACTATACAAGCCTAAATTAGGAGTGTCCTATCATATTTGTCTCCTTTGCAATTTTATGCTAATTGGTAACATTTCTCTTTAGAAACCATTTTCTTTCAGCTCACTGAGAACAGATAACCATAAATAATGTAATGCTACTTCAGGCAGTTCTATTTTTATTTACGCTGGTTTTATTCAGGATAACTTGACTGATACCAGGGAACTTGATTCTGATTTACAGTGATGAAAGAAGAGGACAATCACTATTCCATGCAGCCAGGGAGAAGGCAGAAAGGGAGCCATGGGTGCAGCATAAAGGGGTAATCTGTGGGGCCTGAATTAAAGTGTGAGGTTAACAAACAAAAGCTGAAATATTATCTTCAGTTTCCTTCCTACTAATTTTCACACAATATTAAATAGCCAGTGACAATATGATATTAAATTATATTTATGATGTTAAATACAATGACAATGCTTGGGAAAGAGAATGATCAGTTGCTCCTCAAAGAATACTCTCAGAACTGAGGTGTTGGAGAACAGTTGGATGAAGTAATTCCTGATGAAAATCCTTTGATTAAAAAAAAACCAACTGGAATTTCACAAAGAACTTTCTTTGGCCTGCCTGAGATTAGAAGAGGTATCACATCTCCCCATTAAACCAATCCCTGAGGGTGAAGGGACCTGGGGCTGCATCACAGCTCATCCACACCCCAGTCAGGAGCCACACGTGCTGTGACTTGCCTTGAAGGACAACACACATGGACGTGGGCTGGTTTGCCTGAGGTTTTATCCTGATTTCCTCAGAAAGAAGAGAACCTTCTCACAGCTTTTCTGGCTTTTCTGATAGAAGAAAGTCATGGAATTGTTTTGTTGGAGGAGACCTTTCAGCTCATG
>VYZU01086993.1:1104-12348 GCA_013401355.1 Ceyx cyanopectus | reverse complement strand
CAAATGGTTTTTCCACTAGGAGCTCTGCAAAACCAAACGAGACACACAGAAATTTATGGGGTTCAGCAGATGTAGCCGAGGTAAAGTGAAATGCACGTCATATATACTAGGTTAACGTGACCTAAATATCTAATTTTTTTTTGTTGTTGTTTTCACATTTCCAAACCACAGCGGAAAGGTATTTTAAACTAAAATGATTCCAAGCTCTTTAGTGATTAAACGGACTGCAGCTCCAGCTCCTAGTGGAAAAACCATTTGTTTTTCCACTGTGTGAAAGCCATAACTAGCAATGAATAATAATTGCTGCAGCGAGTGTTATTTATAAGCCATTCTTGGTCACATTTCCGTGCCTCGAAACAGCAGCTTTCTAAACATGAACTGAAAATCGGTCAATATTTGTAATGCAGACAACACCCGGGGGAGGAAGGTGTCTGTGCTCACGCGGCGAGAAGCGGAGGTTGGGAACAATCTCCCGAAGCTTTCCAGCTTCTAGATCAATTCCTCCAGCCGGCTGATGCTGACAGCCGCTCAGCCCCTGACCTTGCAGTTGGAAAGGAGATGGGCTCATGAACTCATTTGCACATGACAATGCTCCAGCAAAGTGAATCATCTGCCTCCGATAGTAACGGAGAGTACAGCGCGCCCTGGCCCTCCTGGGCTCCATTCAACCAGCTCAGGGCTGGCCTTTTGTGCTGCCAGTGCAAGAAAGACTTCGCTGAAGATGTGTGCAATTAAACCCACTTTTCTTGTTGCTCTTTTGATTCAGAGCAGCTCAATGAGAGGCACCCTAGGCAGGTGTTGTCACACACAGATAAAATGTGCCTTTTCAGAGCGCTGCCAGACAAAAAGAAAGAGGGTACGGCTGAATCAATTGCATTTCTCCCTTGCAAAATAGGCAATGCGAGCTTCCAGCGAGTCAATGAGCAGCACTGGTACGAGTTCACATCCTCCCTCCTCCCCATAGAGATTTCTTTTTGTGCCGGGAGGCAAAGGTGCTGCCACTGAGCGAGACCTCGGCGGGGATGAAGGAGGCAGGCGATGCCTGTCCAGGAGGATGCTGCCCCAGCAGAATGCACTCATGCTGCTTCTGGTCTATGATTTTCCCTCGCAGCCCTTCTCCTCAGTCCTCACCACACTCCTGCTCTTTCCTGGACGTCAGCACCCTGGAAAAGCACCTCTGGCTTCGCAGGGCTAACAAAGACCATTAAGGAAGGAGCTGCGCCTGTAGCAGAGCTGACACCAGAGGACCTGTAACAAAGGGATGGCGCTGGGTTGGAGAGGGTGCACCGTGCACCCCACACACCTCAGACACCAACTACTGCAGGATTAGGAGAAATACTCTCTCCAGGTAGGCCAGGGAAGAAACATGAGCTGCAGCTGTAAACAGAGGCGATGCAAGCGGGGCTGTTTGTGCTGGAGGGAGCCGTAAGCTCCTTGGAGCAGCTGAGTAAGCTGGAGGGACGCTCTCTCTGCCATCTGCTCTGATCCCACAACACCTCCTGCAAATGAAGAGTCAATCCGCTGGTTTCTATCCCTGTTAACCTCTAATCAGCCAAGAGGACCAGCCTCTGCCTTGCTCTTTATCTGAGCCAGCTAATGCGTGAAGCACACTGCGCTTCCCATCTGCTCCAGCATTACTGGAGTTAAAGGACAAAGCCGTTTCCCTGTCCTGAGCATTCACTTACACAGATGCCCTTGTATTAACTCAATTTCCCAGTGATTTCCATTATTACCCTTATGAGATTTCTGGTGTTTGTTTATCTAGGAACCTGAAATGGAGGGGTTTTTTCCTCCCCCTATTCAGCTCAGGGGTGGCTGGACCAAGCCTGTGCTGCAGACACCAGGTCCTCTTCTGTGACATTTCCTCCCTCCAAATTCAAAACCAATCCCTCATTTTCTCCCCAGCCTGGCATACTCTTTGTTGCCTATCCAAACCTGAAGACTCAGGTTTTTGGAATCTTTGTGGCCAGCCCCAAGGCCAAGACCCACCCCTTCCAGCTATGCCTTTCCCCATTCTTCCCCCACCAGCCAGCAAATGGGTTTTTAACCTCCCCAGACACACAACCCTTGTTCCAAAGACACATGGCTTGGGAGTAGAAGGAAAAAACACAACCAGTTTTAAAGCTCAGACTTTTTAAAGGTGCAGCCCTGCAAGCTGAATTCCTTTGCTAGCAGTTCAGACCTAAACCAAACCAACCTAAGAAGACTTGAAGAGGAGTTCACTGCATCTTTGCTAACGTGCTGCCCACGTAGTAACTAGTGGCATAATGCTGTCAAGTCTCTGCTCTTCACTGCTACAGTCTAGCTCATGGGAAGCTTGAATATAAAGAGCTTTCTCAAATCTGTAAGGAATGAGGAAGATGGGAATATGCAGGACATTCTCTGGTAGAAGTGGTGAACACACCATCTCCAGAACAAAACGCAAAACATCTCTGCGACCACCCCCAATGCATCCCTCTCCTCTCTGTGTTCCTGAGCAGCTCTATCCTAACAAGGATCCATGTGGTTCCTTATTTTATAGCTCAGGTGTCTTCTCAACACATGCAGGGTTGTTTTCAAGCATCAAAGAAAAGACCTCTGTGGAGGAAATTAACTTTTGCTGGAGTTTCTGGGCTTGTATGTCCCAGCAGTGGAGGCTGCCACAGAGCAGCCCCAGCCCCAGGCTGTCACTACCCCAGCTACATCAGGGAAAGCCATGGGAGATGCCAAAACTCACACGTGGGGCTGAGCTGGGGTCATCTCCTGACTTCAATGGAGCCACCCAGATTTCCAACAGCTGAGAAACTGGCATCCAGTACATGAAAGGATTTTCATTAGGAAATGCCTCTTATCCCTCCATGCAACTGTCACCATGATGGGATCACTGATCTTCACTGCTGTTAGAAGCGTGGGGAGAAGCTCTCTTCCCTTTGGCACCTTTATGGGGGGATTCATGTCACTCTTAGCTCACAAAAACAGAACCCTGAACCCTAAAAGTGGAGTGCTTCCCATGCCAGATCCCTTAACCTGCTGCTCCTGGCTTAAGGGCTCACCCCTGGGGGAAGAAGTTGCCCCAGAGCCATGAACATCCTTTTCACTCTGTTAATCTGCTCCCCTTGCTGACCTGCTTTTCTGAGACGAGGCCTCCTTCCTTCATTGGCAGCTTTTTCCAGGTCTTAGCCTTAGGTTAGGCAGCAGCTCTGGATTTTGTCTCCAAACACACTAAGATAAAATGCGTTCAACACTCATTTTGCTACCTAAGGCTGCCTCCAGAATGGGCCACCTGCAAACCAGAGCCAAACTCAAGCCACCAACAGGACAAATCCAAAGCCAATCAAAACCTGAGAGCCTCCTTACTCATTGATCCTCACGTTTTTCTTCTTGCAAGGGGCAGGAGCAGCAGCCAGCTTAGTGAGGATCAGAATCAAATGAGGGCAGCAGGCAGCGATGGAGGGAAGCAGGACACCACCCCGATCCTCCCGGAGACACCAGACCTTAATATAGCAGCTCTACAATTTATAGGGAAGTTATTAGTTATCATTTTCCTGGTCCTCAGAAGCCTTCTGAGGGAATGAAGCAGCCTAGATTCAGTATGAAAATCTGCTCCAAATTCTTAAAAAAAAAAAAAAAAACAACAAAAAAACCCCACATTTTTTCCACTAAGAATAGTCCCCATATATATATATATATTAAGGGAGGATAAAGTCTGACTTGCTAAGTTATTGGCAGTGTTGTTAAACAAAAATGTTATTTACCAAGTGTTTCAATAGCATTTGTGGTAACGGCCCCAGCAACAGATTTGCTGCAAAGGTCAGTTGACTTCCTCTTGCAAAGCTCACTTTTAAGTCCAGAAAAGGGCTCTGCGTTGAAACACCTCACCCAGAGTGGAAAAAATGTTTGAGATGATGCTGTTTATCCATTTCTGCTCCTCACCCCCCATTCAGGAGCTGGGCACAGACCCCAGGAGCAGCACCAGGATGACCTGCCCTCTCCTAACGACTTTTACAGTCTCCCACTTTAAATAAACCCTCCTCTCTTTTTTTTTTTAATTGAATTTCACTAAGAAAACCACAGCCAAGCTTCTTTTGTATTATAGAAATATTATGATACTTAAATGGCTTAACTCACTTCAGTAGCTTCACAAAAACTTAGTGGTTTCTTCCCCTCCCCCAAATGCCTAAACTAACAAAGCTGAAATTTTGGAGCTCGTTAGGGCTGCTCCATATAGGGAAATTAACTACTCACTGAAGAATAAATTATTCAGCAATTGCTATTCCAGAACATCCTCCTCTGTGGACATTTTCTTCCAGAATCATTTGGGGAAACTTTGCAAATGTATTAATTATTCCTGAAGGAAGAGACTTTAATTCCGGGACAGGGAGTCATTCAAATAGCTGCTGCATACCAGAGGCTGTGCTGGTCTCCTGCCCTTGGTGCCAGCTCTGACCACTGCAATCCCAGAAAAGGGGGTGGAGTCAAGCTTGGGAAGGTTGACACTGAACTTCAACATCCAGAAAAAATCAACGTGTTGCCTTCACCTTCAATTTTGTGTGGAAAACAAAAAAACCAAAAGCCATTTTTTCATATTTCAGCCCATAAGCTGCCAAGTGAGAGGAACTGGCTGATGAGAAGTTGGGATGTGTAACATCTGCCCAAAGACACTGGGGAAAGAAAAGGATTCCTGTCCCTGGGATCTCTGCTGGGAAAGGACAAGCTACATGGGGACCTCCAGCAGGAGCATGTGTTGGAAGGGAGAACACTTGCTGTCCTCTCATGCCTTCCACATCTCCACCTTGACTCCACACTCTTCCCATGAGTCCTGCCTGCACAATGGGGTCCCCTCATACCCCACTGGTCCCTCACAGGAGGGATGCCAGCACTCAGCACATACCTGGGGGGGGCGCAAGGCTCTCATCCATTATGTTGAGGGCGTCTGTGAAGCACTGACAGTGGAGAGTCCTCTGGAGCATCCAAGTCTGCTGTGGCAGCTCCTAAGCCCAACTCAACCTTCTATTTGACAAGTTTGTCACCTCTTCCACAAGGACCAGGGTTTTGGTGGATATCCTCCAGTCCTACCAAACTAGGTATCACACCCAAAATTACTCAGACAACTACAGTCAGCTCCACAGCATTCAGAGGTGCCAGTGCAGTTGGGCTCCTTGCCATTTCCCCAAGCCCCACGAATGGTATCACAAAAGGGATGCCTGATGCACTGTCCACCACCACCACCCATGAAGCTCAACCAACTTCAGAGGGCAACAGCAAGGCAGCGTGTTCAGACACCATAAGAAAATTCAAAGCAGGACAAGACCAACCCGAAAGAGGCAACCACACCTAAGTTCTCAGTTGCCAGTATCTCCTCTAAGTGAGGAGAAGTTTGGTGTCACAGCTGATGAGCAGCCAAATCACCCAGCTTTTCGCAACATCAGCCCTCTGCAGTTGTCATGTTTTACTTAACACTTTGAACCCCCTTTTGATCACATTCATTTCCACGTGACCCTTCTCAGAAGTCAGGAAGGCAGCAGGAGGTCTGTGGAGCAGAGACTTCCCCAGCAGCCCTCCTTGCTTGAAAGGAAGGCAGTTGGGAGACAGATGCCTGCCAAAGATGCTGCACTCTCCTGCATCAGCAGATTTCACCATCTTTAGCATGCAGGCATTTCACCAGAAGCAGATTTCTGAACTGTGATTTTAGGGTGCTGCCCTTTTTCTTTCTGGACACACGTTGTCCCCATCATTTCCCAGCTGCACATTACCAACCACATCCCCCAACCACCACTGCATCCAGTTGAAGGCTTTAGTGAGTAGCCTGCAACTAGAAAACTGTCCCAGGGGATCTACCTTGCCCAGGAAAACACGAGCCATCCCTGCTTTTCCAGTTCAAGATGACTCCGTGACTTCCCAGCTTCCAGAAACACAAAAGCTGATACCTAGGGAGACACCAACCACCACTTGGGCAGGTCAGGAGTGGTGGATGGGCTGTCTCTGCAAAACTCGTGTTTCTGATTAAGAACTTCACAGATTTTATTTTATACTTTTTTTTTTTTTTTTTCTGGAATAACATTGTTATTCCATCCACAGCCCAGAGTGCAGGCTCCTCCGTTTGCTCTTGGTGCAGTGCAAACATCTACAATGACACCGCATAATGACAAGATCTGTCATCGGGGTGGCTGAGGCTCCAGCAGGAAGAAAAACGAGGGAGCCATCTATTCCTTCTCCCTGGAACTCAGCACGATTCAGACAAAAGGAAACCTATATTGTGCAGTCAGCACTAAACACACACAGCTGAAGGAAAGGGGGAACAGTGGGATGAGAGATGGTTAGCGGTGGTTTTCTCCTGTTACGTGGCATGAGGTCCTTATGGAGAGCATCCAGCTCCTCTAACCACAGACCTACTTCAGTAATTAAGTCCTTTAAGAAGAGAAAAGGAAGAGAAAGGAGAAAAGAAAGAAGAAGAAGGAAGAGAGAAAAGAAAGAAGAAGGAGAAGGAGCTCTGCAATACCCCAGCCAACTACCCTCTGTCTGGCTGAATTACAACCTGAAAACTTCACCAGACTGGAACTCCAACCCCTGCAGCCTCCTGAAGCTCCTGGTTTGCCCTAATCCTCCCTGGGGTGAGCCAGGCAGGGCTCCCAGCAGCAGATACCACACATGCCAAAGGGTTATCAGCAGATTTATCTCTGTTTGGAATTGGAAGCAACCAAAAACCCAGAGAGCTCAGAATAACGGGGCAGAAACAAAGTAAAAAGTAAAACCAGATGAGTGACTAGTGAGTTGACTCCTCTCTTCCCTTTGAAAAGGGAAGGCAGTAATTTGAGAGAAGGCCTTTTTACCCACCATCTCACCAAGGGGTGTAGGAATCACCATCATTATCACTAACCCAAGTATTATACACAGTGCTCCCACTTACACACTGGAAAGCAGTGGGGGGGAAATTTCCCCTGACACTTAAAAGAGGGTCCATAGACACCCATAGAAAAGAGGGAGTAGCCACACACTGTGGGTGACACGACCCAGCTTGGTAGGGTCTCTCTCCTGGTCAGATGGCAGACAGCAGAGAGCACCCAGGGAGCTGCACCCCACTGAGGATCTTCCCCAAGAGCAGCACCCACTGCCCTTCTCACCCCATGCTGAGCTGGGTCCCTCTTCACTTGCCTGGAAAATCGAGGCAGCAGAGTCCAGCAGCAAAAGTGAGTGCCAGGGAAGCACCCAGTAAAGGACACAAGGCAGCCCACACTCCACTGCCTCCCTAGAAAGGAATCCTCCAGCTCTGCCTTCCCCTCAGCGACCTCCTTGGGCTCAACCTGGAATATCTGCAAGGTTTTGGGTGAACTCCCACAGCTGGGCTTTCCAGGAACACAGCTGCCAGGCTGAACATGATGCATAACTGCAAATTAAACTGCTGTGATAAGAAGGGTTGGGGCTGACACCTGAAAACAGCCCCGTGGGGGTGGATTCCATCCTGCCCCAGTGATGCGTGCTGTTAACCTTCCTTTCCGTGGCTCAGCAACTCCCCCAACTTGCTGCCCTGACTGTGCAGCAGGCATCAGATCCCTCACAGATGAGAGCAGCCAGGAGAGAAAGCAGAGGCCATTTTCTCTAGAAGGTGCCATCTCAGCATCTGCTGGGCTCCTGCAAGCCCCCAGGCCAGCATGATGACCTGCACTGCAGGCCAACAAACAATGGCTATCAAACCATTTGGGGTGGAAAAGCCTCAACCTGGGGAGTCCCAGGAGAAGCCTGGCTACCCCAGGAACCTCCAGAGGTGGTTCATCATTTCAAACATCAGCTTGAAACCACAGAGAAGGTGCAGAAATGAAACTCTGTTTTCATTCCAAAGCTCCTTATGTTTATAAGCAGATACGACCAGCTCAGGGCTTCTGGGCATTTCAGTTTAGTTGTTCAGTGATGTTAACATGCCCCTGATGAATACACAGCCAGGCTCCACATTCCCACAGAAGGGGCACACGTGATGCCCAGGGTCAGGCCATCTCCAAACTGAACCCAGCATCACCTCGGGTGGGCATCTGAAAGGAGCAGCTGGGGGGTTTTGGTGCACAGAGAGGGTTGAGCACATGGAATGACAATGTTCACCTCCAAGAGTGACACTGAGATCACCCTGGGATGCACAGGAAAGATGTGTTTCAAACTGGGGTTCAAACTCAGGCAGATCTAAAGGAGATGGAAGCCTCAAAGCTTAATTTCCCCGAGCCCTTACTCAGAGACCTACTTGCAAGACTCTAGACCTGAAGCTTGTGTGTGCAGGGAAGGGTCATATTGGACTGGTTCTGACACCGATGTGACCACCTCACCAGGGGCAGACCCTGTGACAACACCCACACCAAACTAAACTGCAACCTGCAGCAGCCTCTCTCTGAAAAGCTGTTGCTCACTAATTTGCTTCCTTGAGATAAACAAGAAATTAACCAAAAGCTGAAAGAGGAGGAGCACTAGAGGCAGCAGGGGGACAGGAAAAAATAAATACTTCTACCCTGGACTACACCTGCCACTTGCTGTTTCCCCTACCAGCCAATTTCCACACTGTGTTTCCTCCACAGGAGATGGAAATCCCAGAGGATTCTCTTGCACATCGAGAGCTCAGTCATCTTCAAGGTGAGGAAGCACCAAATGTGGGACATAGAAAGTGAAATGTAAATAAAAACAGACATTTTGGAATCAAAGCTAAGGGTATCTTAGTGATGAACACATCTACAGGCTGCTCTCATGGATTGTGACCCTGGCACCTTGCAGAGATACACTCTTGAAATCAATCCAGATCCCTGTTTAGAGAAGCCACCCTGTTAAATCTAAGAGACTAATTCATCGCAGGATGGTGGGAGTTGGAAGGGACCTCTGGAGACTGATTCCAACCCCCCTGCCCCAGCAGGGTCACCCAGGGCAGCCCACACAAGAACAGATCCAGGTGGGGTTGGAAAGTCTCCAGAGCAGGAGACTCCACAGCCTCTCTGGGCAGCCTGGGCCAGGCTCTGGCACCCTCACAGGGAAGTTCTCTTCACATTGAGGTGGAATCTTCTCTGCTCCAGTTGATCTCCATTGCTCCTTGTCCTATTGCTAGGCACTCCAGAGCAGAGCCTGGCCCCTTCCATCTGACACCCACCCCTCAGATATTTATAGACATTTATCAGATCCCCAGTCATTGATGGGGAGACCAACACTTCTCAGGAGAGCTGAAAACAGTCTTACTCCATCCAGCCAACAAGCCAGTGATGCTTGCAGATAGAACTGGAGGCACAAAACTCTTCAGTACCATTTCTTGCATCACCTACAGAGAGGAGAAAGGTCTGGAAGGATGACGAGGAGCAGAGTTTCCATCACACTCACAAAGTACAAAAGGAAAAACATCATCTGTGGATCTTCCACCCATGCAACAGCCTCTCCACCAGCCTGGCTGTCATACAGCCCTCCTTGTTCCTCCAGGCATCAGGAAAGGCATAAAAATTGCTGTCACCAGCACAACGTGAGTTATCAATCCCATCGGTACAGCAGGCCAAAGCAGAAGCAAATTACAGAGTACACTCAGCAGTTGTGCAGAAAGAAGAGTGGGGGAGGCAAGAGGGGAAGAAAATGTGCAGCAGATAATCAGGACACCTAAAATACAAGAGGTGAGCTTGCAGCCATAGCTGGTCAGTGGTTTACTTCAAATCAACCTGACTTTTCAGTGAGCAACACTGACTTCCCCTTAACAAAGGTATGAGAACCCACATTAGCATCCTCACCATCTCCAGACATGTAATCGGTAAGAAGTGCACCTTTGAAAACTCTGTCACCAAGAAATGTGGCTGGATTTGAGCACTGAGCATCAGGTATGTTGGTGGGAGACACCACCAGACATGTAAGTTGGAGTAAACTAACCTAAAAAAAACCAAACAAATCCATTGTTCCATCCCTCCCATCCTAGGCTGTTATGCTCGGCCAGCCTCAGCTGTTGTCCCCTTCTCCTCCTGTTCCCTGGACCACGCCAGCCCTGGGGGCTGCCCTAAGCACACCTTTGCCATCCTGGTGCCAAACAACTGGAAAATGCTATCCCAGTTAATACCCTTAGAAGAGGTGATGAGCAAAGGGTCACCAGGTGACATTTCTTGGCTCTGCATCAGCAGTGTGGTGAAGGCTGGTGCAGCAGCAAAGCCAGTACTGGGCAGACCAGGCTCTTGCTACCCTCGTGCCCATCATTTACCCAGCTAGTGCTCTGCACCCAGGGCAGAGTGGGCATCTCCTGCCTGGGCTCCAAGGCAGATGCTGTTGACAAAGCAACTGTCACTGAAGGCTCCAGTTAACCTCACCTTGAAATTTTTGTCTGCCTGCATCTGCACAGGCTGGGTAGTGAAGCTGATGCTCTTGCACGCTCACTTTGTCTGAAGCCAACAGATCAATCTGCCTCAAAAACAGGAAATCTCTTTTTAACACTCCAGGGCTAATGAAAAAAATCCCCTCTGGTGAAAGGACAACACTGGATCAGAGGAGTTTTATTAGCCCCTAACCATGCAAAGTTGGAAGCTGGTCCCCTGTTTAATTCTGATACTCCAACTCTGTTAAACATTAACTGTATAAATAATCAAAATACTTCACATGACAGAACCATACTTCCAATCTGGGGCCAATAACCCAGGGGGTAATGAAGGGTGCAGTCTTGTAGGCTGAAGGATTTCCAGCACTCTCCAAAAGAGCAGAACAAAGACAGTCCCTTCCCCCCTCCACTGCCTTCAAAGCAAAAGCTTTGATTCTCTGGGCAAGACCACATCAAGCCAGAGCACAGGCATGTGAATGGTATGTGTCTCATCACCCCCCTGCTCCAGACACACACTAAACCACCAGCCATTGTGTGGTCTCAGCACCATCAAACAAACAGGGTCCACTCCTCAAACACCCACCTCTCCCCAGCCCGGCCGGCTGGCAGCCTCTGAGCAGCCCTCTCTGCACCCTACCAGGGAGCTGCTGTGGCACCAACCCCTCCAGCCCCCCATCAGTCCCAGACACCAACCACTCCACTCAACCCCTGGACCTTATCTAAGGTGAAACAGTTAAAAGGACTTTATCTAAGGTGTTAAAAGATAGAGATTTGCTGGAGAGAGTCCAACGCAGGGCCACCAAAATGATTAGGGGAATGGAGCATCTCCCTTATGAGGAGAGGCTGAGAGAGCTGGGGCTCTTTAGCCTGGAGAAGAGGAGACTGAGGGGTGACCTCATTAATGTTTATAAATATGTTAAGGGTGAGTGTAGAGAGGATGGAGCCAGACTCTTCTCAATGTC
>VYZU01086992.1:650-77476 GCA_013401355.1 Ceyx cyanopectus | reverse complement strand
TCAGAGCAGTGAAGTGTTTGGAGGCTGTTAATGCATACAATACTCAGCATTTCCGGACAACACATTATTTTGTAGGAAAAGATGTTCTGTAAAGTAAATTAGCTGACCTTTTAATATTAGGAGTATATGGCTGTTCCAGTTTTACAAGCTGCAGAGTTTATTTGCCATTTATGCCAATAAATAGGAATTGTGTGATCATTCCAATGTCAGTGATGTTTAAAATGAAGACATTTATTCAGGTAGCAGCCTAAATCCTTTGCAGTTGTTGAAGAACACTTAAAAAACTCTTTGCATTAATCGTTGTACAGTAGAGAACAGGAGGGTTTCTGAAGTATTTTCTGCCCATCAGTTTGTGTGTGGATGGATGGATGGAAGGATGGATGGATGGAAGGATGGATGGATGGATGGATGGATGGATGGATGGATGGATGGATGGAAGGCACCATGAGGAGCAGAAACCTTCCTCATCTTCATTCCAAACCCCTTCAGTGCTTCCTGTGCTTGTTTTGAGTGGTCATTATTCAGGCCTCAACTTCTGTCAGACAATTGCCAGACTTCAGAGCCAGCCAGGCTGTAGAAAATCTGTCTCACAGTCTTTTAAAGACCCATCAAGGCTTAGTTATTTTGCTGATATATTTGCATGTATTTATATAATTAATATTTCTTACTCGGGTGAAAAACAATTTTATTGAACAACTTCTAGACTTTTCCTTCAAACTAGATGGGAGTCTTGATGTGTGGGTTCCTGAGTACAGGTGAGATGTTGACATACTGGAGCAAGCCCAGTGCTGAATCTCCCATCTATGGGAGGCTGGAGCATCTGGTGTATGAGAGTCTGAGGAGCCAGGTTCAGCCTAGACAAAAGAGGTGAAGATCTTGCTGGCATCTGCAGCAGCCAAGTGGGAAGGTGTGGAGAAGATAGCTGCACTCTTCTCAGGGATGCATGGTGAAAGGATGGGAGGATGGACACTAGATTTAAGTTCAAGAAGAAGATGGCTGCTAATACTAAATTTTCAGTTGCTATCTTTTGAAAATAACTAGGATTTAGTAAGATAGCTGAATGATTAATAAGTGTTCAGTAATGTGGCATCCTGAGATGTTTTGAGAAGCAAATATTTGTATTTGCAAGAGATAATAATCTATGATTCTCAACAGGGTGTCATAAGATTTTCAGCCAGAACAGTTTGGGAGTACATTGTTTCAGGCTATTTGTTCAAGAAGTGAGAATAGATGAAATTCTCCAATGGGATTGAAAAAGTTGCATAATGATACCATAAGACATTAACTTAGCAGTTGGAAAGAACACTTATGAACCACTGGAAGTTCAGTTCTCATGGGTTTAATATTTTCTATAGCCTCATAAATCCAATAGATACATAATCTCTTTATTAAGTCAGAAATTGAATTTGTTTTTGGAAGCTATCAACAATTCTGCCCGGAAATAAATGATGTCCTCATGGTAAACAATTTTGCACATAGGAGATACTGTACTTAGAGAGTCTGCTAAAGGTAAATGGTCATATATTAAGTGTCTTATTGAAATTCAGTACAGAAAGAACTGCTTCAGAAGAGGGACACATGTCTGTGTTAATATTAATCATATGTGTTAATTGTCTAAGTCCTCCAAGCTTTGTGTCTTCACACAGGTGTTCTCTCAAACTCCAGTCATTGTGCTGGAGTTTGGCTCTGGTCCTGCCAAGACTCCTGCCCACTCTGTCCCTTTTGCCTGTGGTGAAGTTTAAACAGGAACTTGTGGGAGGCTGTCAACTGTCCTGGCTGATTTGGGCAAGGATATTTCTTTCATTTCCAAGCTCTAGTTCACAGGAAATTCTTACTTAATTTCTATTCTCTGGGTTTGCTGTGGTGGAACTATGTTGTAAGAAGTACAAAGCAGGGATAATATAATCATCTCCATTGCAGGTTACATAAAACTTTCATTTTCTCTCTGTTTAGTTGAAGATGTAGGCAGGTTTTCCCCAAGGAGGTGCTTACAGAGCTACATCTTGAAAAGCTCAGCTGATGGAGAGGCTGCTGTAGTGATGGGAGCTGGTGAGGAACTGAGTGAGGACCAAGAGGTAATGAAGGACAGACACTGGGAACAGAGAACAGGGGAGTAAAGGCAGCAGAGTAGCTGAGGAGGAAAGTAGTGTGAGGTGCAGAAGAGAACATGAGGGAAAGGTACAGGTGTAATGCTTTTGGATTTGGCCAAAAAAAAGACTTAAAAGAACTTTCCAAGGACTGGATATTTAAATAAAACCAACCCCTCAAAAGTAATTGCCTTTCCAGCACCTTTTGCATGGCAAGTGAAGCAATTTGGGCACACATTGTTAGTATTATGAGTTCATTCATAGCCAATTGGAGATACTGGTTTGGAAGAAAACAGATGGAAAGTAGAACCTTTCTTTTGTCTTCAGTTACTTCAGAATCATTCTTCAGGCCAAGTCCTGACTGTGATGCCTGCAGGAAGTGTGGGGGCAGTGAGCAGCTCTGGGTTTCCTGGTAACCTGTGCCTGAGGTGAGTGCAGGTAGCCTGGGCTTTACCAGCTCTTTCAAGGCTTCTCTTCCAAGCAGACAAGAGGTTGCTTGGAAACATTTTCTGTATATAGCAAATAAGATGCTTGTCACGTTGTGGAATGTTTAGCAGACGCTTAGAGAGGAGAAATGATCAGAAATAATATACTTTTATGATACTGTGTATGACAGTTTCCTTCATCTAGATGATTACATTCAAAGCTGTCCTTATATTTTACATTTGATCAAGTGGAACATTTCATATCAAATGTAAATTTTTTTTTTCCTCCTGTCTTGTGTGAGGAAAAACTGAAACATCACAGATTTGGGTTGTTCCAAATGAAATATTGTGGTGTTTATAGTGATGCCAAACAAACAAAAAAAGAGCAACTTTGGATGCAGCTTTAGTTAATTGTCAGTTTTGTAATGAAACCTGCACACATCAAGAGTTAGCAAATGAGACCAGTGTGATACAGTTGGATTTCACCTGGTGAAATGTTCTTGACTTGCAGGCTGGAGCCTGGCAGTTAATCTGTAATCTAGCAAACATAATGGCAGCCTTTGCTCTAGTGGGCTCAGTCCTGGCAACAGAAGGGATGGCTTTTGCCAGCTGACTGAACTGTGTCATGCTGAAGTCTCACTGCATCCCAGGAGGTCCTGGAGCACAGAGAGCACCTCAACGTGCTCCTGGACACTGTGGTACCTACCATGTGCTTTTGCCTGCACTTCATCTTCTCTTCCCCCATACTATGTGCCTCATTACCTGGGTTTACATAATTGAGAAGATTTTTAGTTGATGAATTTCACTCACACCAGAATACAAATGGAAATGCTAACAAGGAAAAAACTAATTTGAAAAATGCATTTTTAGAGCCTTCATCTGGTAAATTGAAACTGAGCGTAGTGTTTAGTCATGGCTCATAAAGACAAAGTCTGACTAGAGAGTTGTTTATCTTCAGCAAATACAGCAGGCAGACACAATAGCTAAACCAACTACCCAGGCTTGAAGTGAGGAGAGGTTCCTTGACAGCTGCAAGACACTGGGCACGTTTTCAGAGTCCTAAAAATCTTGAGCACAGCAGTAAACAGCCTTTTAAATGAAGACAGGATTTTATCTTTAGGATTCAAACAGCATTCAAGGTGTTGTCCTGATCTGGATTCAAGTAAGAAAGCTCCCATCCAATCTGAGTGAATTCAGTACCTGACTGTAATTGGTATTTAGTCAAATTCCAGGATATGGGAAAATGAGGCAGTTGCTGTTACTTTCACTGTTAGGTAGATTAATAATTTTGAAGAGGGGTATTATAATGAGATACCCATCCTGTTTAATAACATAGTGCCAGGTCATCAAGGTAATTAAACTTTTTTCAGGTTATTTTCAGTCAGGAAGTACAACTGTAAGTTTTTAGGGACAGAGAAACTTAGGAATGGTTGGCTTGTGCAGCACCCCTTAAAATAAATGGATCCAAGGAAGAATAATTCCTGACCTAAACATGGGTGAACAAAAAAACCCATCCATGCCACCGTAACTAGATTAGATCTTACTAAAGGTTACCCGAATGAAACCAATTATCTCTATTGTACCTTCATAATATTTTTTAGGTGGAGTGTTTTTATTAGTTCTGTTTCTAACCAGAGCATGCTTTGTCAACTGAACAAGCTCAGCATTCCAGTTTAAGGGGTGAGGCTGTTTCACAGTTCCTGGAATCATGAAGCTGCTTGAACTGAGCAGCAACTTACAACTCTGCTCCTCCTTTTTAAAAGAATAGTCTTCTAAATATGGTATCCAGGGGGTTTTACAACTCAAGTCAGTTTGCACCTTTCATAATTCTTCATCTAAAACATGTTCCTTTCTGGCAGGCAAGTGTAAAACTAAACAGCTGCATTAACCTGAGTTGTGACTTTCACCCCATATTTGATGATATACTGTCCCATCATGAAAACAAGGGGAAAATAATGAAACCTGGTATCATATTTTTAACTGTGATTTTGAAATGTGCAGCATCACATCTTGCTGTGTAGCAGCAGTTGGGTGTCATATATTACAACATTCATCTTGTATGTATTTTTTTCATAGAGAGTTTTTCTTACCTGAAGTCCTTCAATATGTTTCCTGCAGGACAAGTGGCTGCTTAAAGTGTTATTTTAGTGCCATGTCACAGCTTATCTGGACTCAGATCTGTTTGATTAAGTTTTGCATTTGTTTAATCCAGACACTGAAGAGAAAAGGCATTAATCCTATCTGATCAAGAATATAAGGTTTCCCAGCAAGCTTGAAATTTAATTCTGACTCTTATTTTTGGGTTCAAATTGTATTACCTTTTGGTTCTTATAAACTGCTGTGTTCAGACTGCGTGCTGGCAGCATCTCCCCTTTCCCGAGACACAATTTGTGGTTATTTTTTGAAAGCCTTCCCATATGAATATACAACGAGACAATAAAGCTCTTTTTCTCTTCTGGAATTTGAAGAACACTGTTCCATGGAGCAGACTTGGCACCTTAAAGTACCTAATACTTAATTAACATGGTAATGTTTCAGCAAAGCCTCAGTTACATATTAATGAATTAACAGAGCTATATCTAAGCTAGTTAGCTTTATGAAACAGAAGGTGCATTTCCTAGAGAATCACCACATTTTCCAACATTTATTATAAGAAATCCACACTAGGTTAGTTGTTATTCATGAACATAATCTCTGAAACACAATTAAAAGTCAGTCATGTAAATGATGAATTTTGTTGCAAGGAACCCTGCTTTATCAAGGTGTTCAGATAATGGGATTCCCTGGCTGTTTCCCTAACCCTCCACCCCTGGGTCTAGCTACTAACTCCTAGCATTTTACATCTGATCCTCTTGAGCATCTCTAACAGTGCCAGGCAGAGATGGAGGTAACAACACAAACACCCTTTGGAGTGCTTTGGTAAATGTGCTCCCAAGAAAGGTGGGCAACCTCATTTCAAGGTCATTGCCAACTTGAGCTTCCATCCCAGCAAGGCTGAGAATCTTGTTCACCTCAGTGCAACTGTGTGGCTTTGGGATGGGAAGGAAACCACCTCGTGCTGCTTCCAATTATATATGGAGTATGTATATTCAGGGCAAGATATTCCTTGCACTAAGATGGAACTTACCAGGTTGTAAAGGGACCTCCATATTTTCCTGTTTACGTTTGCAGATGGTTGTGTGTAAGGGTAGCAAATGTTTAGAAACTCTCAGATTTATGAGTCATGTCCTCCCTAGAACAGCCCTACCTTATATTTTCCAGCATTCCCCATTTTTCTAAATTGCCCATCCAACTTTTGCAGAGTCTGGTGCCTGTGTAGTTCACATCTCTCTATTTATCTCCCTGAAATGCTGTTGGACAAGGCAGAATATATTATAGTTTTGGAAAAGGCTGGTAATATAAGTTGATAAAGTGTCCATTTTAGTCCATTGTTCACAGTCATTGAAAATAGGAGGTTGTAGTGAGTCAGGATGAGGACTGGATACAGTTCTTTCATAGTCTCCCCACTTCATTGTCAGGCATCAGGCCTGGGAAAACTTGTGCTGTAATGGGAACTTGAGAGGGGGTGGCTGGGCAGGGTGGGGGAGAAGGCAGAGGATGGAGACAGGGCAGCAGTAACTGACTTTTCAGTGGCTTTAATGAAAGCCAGTCTGATATCCCAAGATGGCACCAATGAAGTCACCAACAGTACCTGACTTTGTTGTTCTTGGCCATTGCAGAGTCACCTCGAATATGACCAGTTTTCCTGTAGCTATTTCCACAGCACTGTAGAGGACACAAGGGTGACACTGGGAGAAGCTGCATCCTGCATGCACGGCTCATCTAATGAGCAATGACAGCTGAGCAGAGGTGAAAGGAGAAGGCCTGAAGACAGCAAGAGGAAAAATGGCTGGAAATGGGTCTGTCTCCACATGACTGAGCAATCACTGAGCAAAGCAGCTCAAAACTGTGTTCTCCACTCAGTCCTTGAATGCTCTGACTAGATATATATATTTCTATACACACACCTCACCCTCTGCTACGATTCTGAGGGCTCTGGCAGGTGCTGACTTGCCTGCACTAAAGGCTTCTGCTCAACAGGTGAAGACTACCAATGTGCTTGCAGTTTCTGTGTCACAATGTAAATCCAGTTAGAAGACATCTATCTCAATCTGTTGGCAGTTGAAAGGTTTTTATGCCTGCCCTGCACTCCTGTTTTGCTGGTAGCATTTGTACTCTCATTGCCTTTCTTCTCCCCAGTGGATTGCATGGTTGGAAGTAACACCTGTGGCCACTGTGCTCTGACAGCTGCAAGACTCAGATGCCAAGCTCTTGAATGTATTTTTTTTCTCTTGCTGTCATCTGGGCTAGAAGATAGCTTGCAGGCAGACATCTCAGCTATGCTGGTGTTCAGTGCCTGTAGCTGGCTATCAAGGTGTCATTGGGCTGGTTAGCTTTTCACAAGTTCATTTCTAGTGTACACAGTCACAGCAAGGAATTTGCTTTCTAATGTGTGCCTTTCTGGGGAGTAAGTTCTGGTGTCTGCAGCTTAATGTGTTTAAAGCTCCCTTCAGGTCATCGTGTGCTCTGGGCAGGGTTGATCACTTCTTTTGTGCTCTGTGTGTGGCCAAGAACACTCTAGGACCACAGCAAATTAGGGATGCTCGTAGAAATGTCTCATTAGCATATTGCACTTGACTGCTGCTGGAAGTGTTTGAAATCTAATTCAGTGTTTGGAAACAAAGCACCTGGAGCTAAACAGAGCTGGCTCAGCTAACAGATCACCAGAAAGGAGATTTGGAGTCACAGTCTCGTGGCTTCCTTCTGTTGCTCCAAGACTTGCTGGAGGGTTATATTGGCAGCATGTGTATGGGCTCTTTGATTTATTGGACTCTGCATAAAACCAGGTGAGATGCCTTGGGGTGAAGGAGTAGGTGCCATAGGCTGAGCTAGACTAACTCCATTTGTGTACTTGGTTTCATCCTGCCTTACCTTGAAGATACACTGGGTCTTGATTACACATTCATTTCCCAAAAGAAAGGTGTTTCCTTGCTCAAGAACTTGCTTCAAACTTTGCTTGGTGGTTGAGCAAAGGCTACAGAAGTAAAGTGTGTGTTTGCTCAGGGCCATGGAAAAGAACAGGACTGTTGCATGTGTCTGGGAGATGATTTTCTTCATTCCTTTGTAGCTTTGCTGTTTCTTTGTAAATTCAGGAGCAGCATTTTGAAAGCATGGCTAACACAGGCTGATTCCTGAATGATGCTGGGTAATGTAGGCACTAAAGTCTTGGTGACCACATCACTGCCTGATGTGTTGGTACATGGCACTGTTTGGACAGCTTTGTGACTCCAACTTAAGTTGGAGAAGTGGCAAATGCAACTTTTCTGCATGACACACAAAGCCATTTGTAGGAAGTGATATTTCCACCTGTAGACTTGTGCTCTGCATTCTGTTCAGCTCTTGAATGCTGAAGTTTGCAGGTGGAGTTTCAATATTCGCATAATTTCCTCCTGAAGACAATTAATTTCTCCCTGCTCTCTTGTACAGAGCTCTGGGCTTCTTGTGGGAAATGCACCCACAAATTAATTTGACTCACACAATTTACTGAGGCAACATCATGGAAAATACAGTCTCCTCTTGTAAGCAAAATGTGTTGGGGGAGAGATGACCTTCAGAGATAAGGTTGAAATGAAGCAAAAACACATTCACTTCCTATTGCACATGGAGGGCTGATTTTTATCAGAGCACTTGGATGCATTTAGAAATGGAATTTAAGGACAGGGATGGACCTTCAAATGTACCTGTGTGCCTCTAAACATTACCTGGCCAATTATTTTTCTCCTGCTTGTCATACACTAGTCTTTGAGGTGAAAGCTCAGCAAGATCAAGGTACTCCAATGCCTTTGTGTGCCTAGCCTGGAATAGATGTTTCCATGTATTTAAGTGTGAAAACTTGTCTTAAAAAGTGAATGCTTTAATAGAAATGAGTATTTTTCTTCCAGGATTTTTTTGTGCATATATAAAAATGTATTTTGGTGTATTTTATTTCTGCAGCAATCAAACTCTAAGGTGTTTTTTTATCTGTTGCTTATATATGGCTGAGTTTCTACTGAACCACAAAACTGGCTTAAAGACCTGCACACAGGGCAAAAATCTTGTTGGCTGTTTTGCTGCAAACAGAGCAAAGATCTCCAAGCCCATCATCCCCCCTCCCTGCAAACGGTGTTGCTGTGTGAGTTTAGGGGTTGGCTGGCAGGCAGCTGCCCTTGCAGCTCGGTCATTAGCTAAAATTAACAGAGAATAGAGCCCTGGCAGGGTGCTGTAGGGCTGGGCACCCAGGGTCACTATGCTGGCACTGAACACGTCCTGCCTTTCTCTGGGTGTCTGTGTGTGTTTGAGCAGCTGTGACTTGGTTTTCCTCCAGCTCTGCCAGGCATATTTCCTCCACCTTGCTGCACAGCAGCTCAATTGGTTTGGTGGGTCACACTGTTCTGTAGTCAAGGCAATTGAAAAAAAAACCCTGAAGAAAACTGTATTTCCTGAGAATTAGTTGGGATGGAATTCCTGCCTCTTGGAATGGATTTAATTAATAGGAGTTAATGTACCTTGTACTGCTACACTCTGTTCACCATGCACTGGGAAGTACCAGATTCAGAGGAGCTTTGCTAGTCTTATTACTTAAAAAAAATAAATAAAACTACAGAATGATGGAAAATATATTCCAAATTGTTTGGACAGGACCTAAAGATCCAGCTCCAAAAAGGCTGCTCTCTTTTTGAATCCTCACTGCAGTGAGGGTGCATTCAGCATAGACATCTGTTGATGTGGGGTTTGTTTTGCTACAAACACATGACAGTGGTTAATTCTCATGAATAGGGGGGTGTCAGCCAGTGGAAAATGTTTGAGTAGCTCCCCAGTGTCTAGTGTTGCTGGTACAAAGGACTTGAACACGCCTCATGTCATTTCAGCAGAGGCAAAGATGGGTCGTGAAGAGCCACTGATTCGTCTTGTTGCTCAAGATGTGACTGTGCCAAGCCAAGTGGAGTGCTTTAGATTGGAAATAGCAGTGTGGCAGCTCCCACAGAACCAGCTTTTCGGAGGGTTTGGCTGGGGGAATTCTCACACTGGCCAGAAAAAGAAAACCCCAAACATACAGTAGGAACTAAAACGAGTAAATGGCCCTTATGTGCATCTTACTACTCTTAATTTTTTTGCTTTAGTTTCCTGTGGAATTTTAGGAAGTGGTCTGCTTTGAAAAAGGCTGATCTTTATACTATTTTTCTGCTGTTGTACCATATGAAAATCCTACTGTTCACCCTGCTTTCCAGGCTTTGATTTGTTTTGGACTCTCGTGACTGCCTAGTTTTGTGAGGGTTGGGGAAGATGCATCCATGGCAGTAATGTGCTGGCTTCTGTAACGTTGGCATTGCTGAAGATAGCTGAGATCTGCTCTGTAAGCTCACATTAGTACTGAAAGACAGGCTGTTAAAGGTCTGTTCCTGGAGGCTTTCCTGGCCCCTGCTCCACAGCCTGGGCACATTCAGATCACAGCCCCCGTCAGGCACCAGGGGAGTAAACGCCTTTGATGCTCCTGAGCCAGGGCCAGAAGAATCAGATGGCTGCAGGAAGAGTTCTTGGAAATTTCCTAGTGACTGGCATGTTAATAATGTTAAAATACTTCATCATCAAACAGTAACCAGAAGCTTTGAGTGTGCACCACATCTTGATGGCTTTGCAGTAGTGCTCGTGTCAGGCTGCCTTGTGTCACTTGCTGTGGTCACAAGGGCAGAATGATTACAGACCACTCTTCTAGAAGTCTCAAAGAGATATTTGGGGTTTTTTTTGTGCAGATATTTGAGTAAGCAATGCTTCCTCACATGCAAAACTCTTTGGACTCCACCCTGCAGTTGTAATGCTTTTTATTTAAGATGTGTTCAGAATCACCCAGACACCTGCACATCTGACTGCACCCGATTCCTCGCTGCTGTCGTTTCAGTCCCTAACATGATAAAGGATTTTTTATTCCATTTTGGTTTTGAAAGGGAGCTCAGGAACAGCTTTCTTTAATTTTCTCTCAGTAGGAATTTTTTTTGAGCTTTTTTTTCCTGTTCTTTTCCATCTTCTCCTCCTTGCTCACAGCTCCATCTCCCATTTCACAGCCCAGGAGCCAGCGGGATGGTGTCCCAGGCAGTTCCATCAGTCACGCTGGCAGTCTTAGTGCAGGCTGGCTGATGTGATCAGACAGGATGGCTCTCAGCTCTGGGGCACCCGCAGAAATCCAGAGACATGGGTTTCAGAAAAACACACTTAAGGGTTGTTTTAGGAAACAAATAATAACTCGGGGCGTTGTGTCTGGAGACGTGCACCCCAAGCAAGTGTGGTGTTCTGCACAGACCAAGAGCAGAGTGCTAAATGCATCTCCTTAGGGCAGGGAATGCTTTTTTCAGCCACTCGACTGAGCATCGTTTCTGAAAGAGTTAACACAGCTTGGTGCAATATTAAGAGCTTTCTGTTCCTCATGTACAGTACAAGGATGGACGTTTTAAAAAGTTCTCAGTGCCTCCCTTTCTGGGACATCCAGCTTGTGACCTCCTGGATGCAGCTGGTTTCAGGGAGCTGATAAGGTAGCTCGTATTTGGCTCTCAAAGGTTGAGAGTGTGAAAGCAACTGGCCACGAGGGAGTGTATTGAAAATGATTGAAATGTGGGAGGTGCTGTGTGGTATCAGTGTTGTGGTTTCTTTCCAATAGCTTGAACATAAGTGTAGCTATCAGAATTGTTTTAAAAATACAGAACTTTATCTCTACTTCTGCATTACTTGTGGCTGCACAAGGGCCACAACCACAGAAACACCTGAGTGACTGCTGACAGAAGCCATGCTCTTCTGCCTGAAGAAGCTACAGCTGGAGCACGTGGTGCCTTACAGCACCACTGCTGAGGATTCTCATCTGCCTAACCCAGGGCCACAGCTCTGTCTCTCTGGTTCTTAGAGAAGCCCTGGGATCCAGATCCACTCTGAGATGCTGTTTATGGTCTTGCCTGTGAACTTCAGTGCACCTGAGGAAGAGCAGACGGGCTGTGTTGTTTGACTGGCCTTCCAATCAGAATATAATTCTTAAATAATCTTTAGTGTCATGTGGTGGGGAAAAAGGCACTTATTTTTTCTGATTGGTTACACAGGGATAGCAGTTAAAATGCTTAACATGCTATGGAATTTTAGGTGAAAATTAATTATCAGGAATAGACAAGGCACCCCATGGTGTCACTGTTTAGTCAGTTTTCTATGGAGAATCGCACTAAAAGGAAAACCAATCTTGTTTGGCATTCTGAAGACACAATAAAAACAAACAAATTAAAATTAGTAACTGATGTGTCACCTTATCATAAGTTTTCTTTCAGCAAGGAGGTGATTGTTCTGTGCCATACGTTCCACTGTGTTAGTGGAGGAAGATGGGAGGGGGAAGAAGACTAGCAAAACCTATGCAAAAAAACCCTCAGACAAGTGCTGTCGTTATTTTCCATGCAGGCACTGCCAACTCCTGCTTGGAAAAACTGCTTCTGGACCTGTCCACACAGGATTTTTGGGGATAGTGTGGATTAATTTGTAAATATTGCAGAAATCTGCCTCTGCAACAGAACTGGAGTCTCCTGGAGGGAAGTGGGAGCTGTCAGGGGCATTTAAAATGCTCTCATACCGGTGCTGTGTACCAATGTGATGGTCACAAACAACATTTTGAGTCTCTATATTACAGTAATAAGTGGCATAAAGAAAGAGAAATGAGACTGGTAAAAAAAAATTCATCAAAAAATGCATTGATAGGAGGAACTCTGATAAATAGAGTGACTGGAGCAGGTAGAGCAATGTAGGCTAAGCTTAGGTAAATCTAATCAGAAAAATGCAAAGAATTATCTTAGTGTTGTTCACCTTAAATGAGATGAGAGTTAAAATGCCTTGGGGATTTCATATAGCTAAGTGTTTGCTAAGTGTTGGTTGGCAGCAAATACAGTTGAAGGTGGGATGCACAAGTTTGGTTCTCCTGGCTGAAATTTTAGATCTTTCTTCTCCAGCTTCAGTGTTGAGCTCTTTGCAGACCCAGAGCCATCCCTGCCATCAGTAGCTGGCTGTTGTGCTTCCCAGGGTGTTAGCAGAGCATGTGGGAGCACACATGCTGTAATGTTGTGCTTTGGGTTATTTGGCAGGTGCTGTAAATGAGCATTTGGAAGAGAGAGGAGCTGTGAGCTGGGGAAAGACTGCAAGAATATCAGTGATTTGATTCACTACAGCTTCAGCTGGGCTACCTCTTCCCCATCATTTCTGAGAGCTGGAAAAATAGTGTCAGGAGCCAGAACCAAGCCTTCCACCCACACGTTTGGTCAATATTTTCAGGCTGTCAAGAATAGTCACAGTTTTTTCTTTTTTCTTTTCTTTTTTTCCTTTCCTGCAGAAAGTGTCCAAGTGAAGCTCACATGTGCACTTAACTACATCAGGCTTGTTGGACTTGTGTCTGAAACATGTTTGTAAAGGGTTGGTTGGTTGGTTTGTTTACCTGAAACATTTTCAAAATAGAAAAAGACCTTATTGTAATCAGGTACTTTTTTTGTTTTTAATAGAAAAATCAATGTTTATATATATGGACTTCCCTGGCCATTGATTTACATTTAGAGGCTCAGCCATCCCTCTTCTCTCCAGTCACTTCTGATCCATTTGTCATTTTGGAGGTTTTATGAAGTGTGGCAGAGAAAGGCTGAATCTCTTGTAGCACATCTGTTATGGGTCAGAGGCAAATAACACCACCAGGCAGGAACATACTGCTAATGGGGACCTAATTAATAGATAACATAACATAGACTTTGCTTTTGGTTCTCCATTCTTGGATAAATCCACATCACTTTCCTCTGCTAATATTGCTTTGAGAGGCTGTAGGCTTCTTCCATCACAGCTGCCACAGCTCTTGGTTGCAGGGATATATTTGGTATATTTAGCTTTAGGCATATGTGTAGCCTTTGCTGAGTAATCAGATCTCTTGCACATAAAGATGAATGAAGATACTTAAAGTTGTGAAGTCTGTTCTCCACAATGGCAAAAAAAAAAGCCATTTCAGGCTGGTTACTTCAGAAATTAATGCTTGAGACTGTGTAAAAACACCTTGTTCAATGGTATTTACTTAGATGATGCATGGGACACTGTATAGTCCCATGGGAGGCTATAAGGGGTCTTTTTTTCTTCTTCTTTTGATGAAAATTATAACACCATATTTGAATTTAAATACAAAATATGTCCAGATTTTTGCTCTTCTCGTTCCAAAACACCACACCTTGCTACTTGAGCTAAATAAGTACTCAAGGTCTGTGTCTGAAAACAAACACTTATTTTCTTTCCGTGGATGAACCGCTATAGTAGATGTATGGTGTCACCAGTCTATGACAGGAGAAAATAGTCTAAACAGAGACTATAATGATAATTTTTGGTGTAAATAATGTTATGGACCTCTTAGTAGAAATGAAACTTTGATTTCTCTTTATTCTTTCAGGGGCAAGTAATTGTTTTGTAAAAACTTCCTGAAAATATCCAACTTCCCATTACTACATAATACAAGTGCTACAGAGAATTATGGCAGATGCACCAGGTGTGAGGAGCCAGATTTGCTTTGGTTATTTTCCCTCACCAGTGTTCCTGAGCAGGTAGCACAGAGCCTGCTTTCCTCAGGAGCTCAAGTTCTCAAGCACAGGGGAGAGAAGTGATTCTGAGAAGCAGAAAGTGGCTTCTGCTTGGTCATGGCCCCTAAACGTGGAGGGGAGACTCGAGGAAGCTCACAGCATCTGAAAGAGATTCTATTCATCTTTCTGCTTTTACTTGGCTCTGTTTGAAGCTGATGATGGCTCTTTAAATCTGCTGTCACTTGTGCTGCCTGGGAACAGAGAGATGCATGTCTTTATTTCGTGTGTTTGCCCAGCTATTGACTGGGATGGAGAGGATAGGCAGGCAAACAGCATTGATTTGTAATACTTCACATCTTTCTCACAGAAGGAGGAGGTACAGTTTCAAATTAAAGCAGCTTTTCTCCTGCAGAAAGCAGATATATGCTTGTATCACTTCACATTTGTATTGGACAATATTTTATCATTTAGAAGTGTCATGTTGCTACACTGAATAATGCAGCATGGGCTGACCTACTTCAGTGTTGAAACACTGATTCACCTGTCAACATTTTGGAGCAAATGGAAATATTTGTTCTTGCCTTTAAAGGACGTGGAAAACAAGAGCAGATGTTTGCAGGCGTGAGTAAAACTCAGTGGACCAAGGTGTATTTTTACTGTAGATTGTAACCTGCTGATTTCATAAGACTACTCTTTATCTAAAGATGGTAGCTGTGATCTCTAACAGAAAAATCCATTACCATGTTTGGATACTCAGGTTAGTAGGTAATACCTGTATTGTATGAGTCCTTTTGATATATTTTAGTCTAAAGATGAAATATTTGGTTCCATATATTCTGGAAGTTCTGTATGTCATCAGCAGTAAAGGAACAAACAGTTCAGCTGCTGAGCTAAAGGGCACATCTTCAAGCAGGCTATAAAAGGAGACAACATGTCCAAGCATTTGTTATGTAGGTGTCTTTTTAGAATACTTCATTTCTGTATTGAAAAAGCTCCCAAATTTTTATTAGCCATCTGTTTATAGTAGGTGTATACTTGTTTTGTTTCCATTTCACTGCAATTACTACTCTGGCAGCAAGAACAAGTTGAAAGCATGGCTTGTCCCCTGAAAGATCTGCTTTGGTTGCACACAGTTCTCTGTTCAAATAGAGAGCAGTCCAAATAGAGAGAACACAGCCCCCTGCTCCAGAGCAGGCGTGCAGCCCCATTAGCAGGAGCAGGAATTGCACACAGGATTTGCTGGCTGGAGCACCAACTGTAGACATAAATTTTCCCATTACTGTACTGGCTACAACATATTGCTAGAGAGCATCCACTGCCACCTCCTCCTATCATTCTCTCCCTTTCTTTTTCATAAACACTGAGAGCATTTCTGTTTCTACAGCTTCCAGATACTTAAGGTGTGTTGTCAAGTGTATATTCTGAATTATCTGTCAGAATTAATGAGCAAGTTTACCCATAAGTGGGTCATTTTTCGCTGTGCACAAAACAAGCAGGAAGGGCATATTGTAGAACCTACAGGCTGCTGTAGGTAAAATATTACACTGATGTATGGTACAACCTCCTTAATAAAATCGTTGCAGGAGTATTTTGCATGTGGTAGGTGTGTAATATGCAGATGATATTTGTAGCTGACAGGAGCCATCACATTGATTCATACCTCATTTGTGCTGTACATTTTCTCTAAGCAGCAGCAGCAGCCACAGCAGCAGTATCTCCTACATCTCTGTGCACGTGCATTTCCACCTGAATCCAAGCTGTGTCGTGGCCTCCTTTGTTTTACCTCTTGCAAGTGATAGTTAAATGCTAAATTTCCTGGTTTCATAGTGATATTGAGGAAAATGTATTACTTCCTAGAAAAAAGATTGGAGAAAGCAGAGGATACAGACAAGACATGAGGAGCCTCGTTGATGGGAACTCACAGCTCTGTTGCTGCTCTGGAGCAGAAAAATGAATGAAATGGTCAGACACCAAGAGGACCCAGGGAGTGGGCGGGTGGATGGATGGATGGATGGATGGATGGATGGATGGATGGATGGATGGATGGTGCATTAGGGCACAGCTTTGGTCAGTTTAATGGTTTATGACTTTATCCTTAAGCTATTAGAAGCCAGGGCCTGAGTGTTGCTGTTCAGTTCCAGTGCAGTGTTACTGACAGTCCAGCTCAGACAGCTGGACACTTAAACCATGGTTTAAAGAAATAAACTGATGTAGAGTGCTTCAGTCTATGGGTGATGTATTTAGATCACCAATATGGTGAATATCTATATTGCAAAATGCTGATTTTTATTTTTTACATAATTCTTGGTGCTGTTTGAAAATGAGTCTTCTGAAGAAGTTGCAACTTGAGCATTTGGCATCTCATTGTTATCATCTAAAATCTTCAGCTTGATGGACTCAGTATCACTCTTGCCTCAGACTGATTTGAATTTCAGTACTGTTGTCTTCACAGTATCATTGTGAGGTTTCAGTTTTTCCATTGATAATTCTGGTTTGCTTTTATGTCTCTTGTACAAGGTGAATAGAACTGAACCATGACTTATATCTGAACAAAAGAGAAATCAATTTATTTTTACTGTGAGACAAAAATTTTGTGATCAGCTTTTGGTATGTATCACACCATGAGAGGAAGGCTAAAATCTAGTAAGAGAGATGTGCTCTGTAATGCAGTTAGATAGCTCTTCTACAAGGTCCTACAAAATTCATTTCATTGGGTTTTCAGGGGAATTTCAGTTTGGTTCAGCAACTCCATAACCTTCAAACTAGCAGCAGGACAGTGGGATTTTGCTCAGTGCTGTCTGTCCTGGCTGGCACCACCAAAAATTCTTGGAACATGGGTTCCCTTGCAAATTGTCCAACCCTGTGGAGCTGATGGAATGCTCAGCCTTTGGTGGGAGTTCATACTTGAGATTTGAATGCTACTCTTGCTGATTTAAGAGGTTTGCACACAGGAAAACTAGGTGTGACTCTTAATTATACATGGGCAATAATTCCACTCAAATGAATTTGAGAGTGCTTTACAACATAGTGCATTTTAAACCTAATAATATATTGCGAAGTTCTGTTGTGATGATGTTTCCTTCAGTCTTTTCTCTTAAGGGTCCTGTAGAACACTTAATTTCTCAGGAACTGAGCTCTAGGTTTAATGTTTTCTTTAATAGACTCCCCCACTCTCACAGCTTTTTTGTGTCTAATGAAATATAACTAAGTAGTAAAACTGATTAAGTTGAAAATAGCAGTTTTTGTAATGAGGAAGGAGCATAAAAATGATTTAGGACTAAGATACTGATTAGATTTTAAAGCAAAATCTAACTAATGAGATCTGCCAATTTGATAAATGATACTTGGATGTAATTTTAATGAAGACAAGCCCTTTTTTTGAGCTAAAGGAATGTTAGGTTAAGAGTATCAATAATAAGTGTTTTCAGGATTTTGTTTACCTGGAGAGTTCAGCACTTACAGTGATGGCACCTGCATATTCTCTAGACTGGTCTTAACCTTTTCCAGCAATTAAATCATGGCCCTAGGAAGCCAAGTGATAAAACACTTACTAAACTCAGAGAGGTTAGGATTTTGCCCTGAAGCTTCATATTAATATGTGATGTGTTGTTGCAGGTATCTATAAAAGGAAGGTAATATGATGAAGGAAGGACTTTGAGAACTGTTAAAGAGAAACTTGGAAACAAAGTAAAATGAGAATTCTTCCCTGACTAACATAGGCAAGTTAAGCAGTCACCCTAAACTGGAGGCTATTTTCCATCTTCTTAAAGTTTGGGGCCTGTATTTTTTGTGCTTTATCAAGCAAATTAATGATTATTGTCAGGTCAGCTCAAAACTTACTTGGTGAGTTCCCTTGTAGATGGCAATTCCCAGACTGCCTGGGTACCAGCTGACTAACTTGTATCTCCTAGATGTTGATGTCAAAAGGAGGTGCAATTCATCCTGGAAAACCCTGTTTTCTTCAACAACTCTTCCTGCTACCTTCCTGTGTGCTGTAAGGGAAAAGTGCTGCTGTAGTAGGGCACTGAAGATGTACTGAGGGCCAAGATCTCTTGGGCTCATGATCAATGTCTTAAGGCTAATAGTGCCTGGGTGATGCCTGCATGTCCAGCCTATGACACCACTTTGCCCTTTAAACTGAGATCTGGAGAAATACAGTAAAATACAAGTATGAAGCCAGTTTTATCAGCCCTGTACTCCAGAGCAAACCTTTCTCCTAAGGTATGTCTCATGTCCCTTAATGGCACAAGTCCCACTTGCAGTCAGAACAGGTATGTAATTGACCCCACCACCAGTATTATCATGACAGCTGGTTCCTCAGAGGTCTTCAGACCTTTAAGAAGATGTAAATCCAAGCAAGATGATGACTCGTATGCAGAGTAAAATGAACCCTCTTTAAGCAACTGAACATGGCACTTGCCCTTCCAAGAGGACCACACTCTGCACAGTGGCAGCACAGCTCTGTAACTCAGTTGCCACAGCAACCTGGTCTCTACTCACAGCAGAGGAAGCAAAACATATGGTAGAAATCTTGTACTACTGCAAGAAACCTCATGATTTCCAGAACAATAACTCTTCAGATTCCCCCCCTCAAACTTCTTTGCACTGGAAATTGGTAGCTACTTGTAAAATAAGACACCATAGCTAGGAAGCTACCAAAGTTACAAATGAAAAATTGATAGTTTAAAGCTAGCAAGATAAAAGGAAAATTGTTTACACTGTGGGCTTTAGTTTGGACAGGTTTCTATACTAATAAAGTTTGTGGGAATACACTCGAGAGTTCCAATATCAGAATTTAGTGAGAATTCCTTCTCTGAGTTATGTGTGGACACTGGGATTGTTTCTTCTCTCACTGCTGTGAACCTGCTTTTGTGTCTGAAAAAGCAGCCTCAGTGGTGCTGGCCAAGTTAGCCCTCTGCTGTGGTTTAAAAGATAATTCCACTTTAGATGAAAACCTCTTAATGTGGAAGTCCATACTGTCTCTAGAACATCACTGCTTTTCATCATTGTAGGAAGTTTCCAGCCATTGGGATTTCAGGTTGTTTCTTTGCAATGAAAATGTGTTTTTTTTCTAGAAAGAGAACCACTAGGGCCAAAAGTTTTATTATTAACTTAAAGGTTTATTGTTTATATAATAATAACCTAGAGGTTTGTGGTTTGTTTGGGTTTTTTGTTTGGTTTGGTTTGGGGTTTTTTTGTTGGTTGGTTTTATTGCTGTTGTGTTTTGTTTGTTTTTAAGAAGGGTTTATTAAACTTTAAAAAAGAATCTTGTGATTGGCCTTTAAATGCATATAGAGAGGATTGCTTTTACATCTAAATAAGGACTGACTCAAGCTGGAACCAGGAACAGGGCTTCGTAATTTCTGTCCAGGACAGGAGCCCTAAGACAGTCATGTTTGGATATTGCTTTTCTGCTGTGGACCCCTGAAGTGCTGCCAACTCCCCCAGGGTGCCTCATGCTATCAGATCATTTCCAATCTGTGTGTGACACTATTGACTGTAATAAAAATAATTTATGAATATATACCTATTTTTAACTGAGGGTATTGACGAAGTGAACATAATTTGGAGAAGTGACAAACATTGATAATTCTGGTGAAAATTCTGGGTTAGAAGTGGTCATGCTGGTGGAAGGGTAAAACCTGGAGGCAAACAACTGTCATCTTCCTTGATGACTTCTCTAAAGATTGCTTTCAGCATTGCACAGTCAGCAAAGCTCAATCTGGTCTTCTCCTTTCATAAAAGGTACATTAATTCCTGACTGAGGGCAAGTGATGAAATTGGGGAGTGTAATTATTCCTAAGAAAATATATATAACAGTGCCTGTGATTACACAATGTCATGTTTAGTGTTTAGTTTATCACTTTAATCAGTGCTAATCCATACTTGGCATCCATATGTGGCAAATTTATAAAATATATTGTTAGAGGCTCTCTAATTTAAGTTCCAATCTTCTCTTTTTGACCACAGCCCCTTAAACGTTGCATTTCTGATGGAGGGTAAAGCCAGCACTGGTCAACTTCTCTGGGGGAGAGTTAAGACTGTTTGGGTTCAGTTTCCTCCCAGCTGACCTGTGATAATGTTTCTTAACAGGTGTGAAATGGTTTTCTCTTGCCACAAGCAAAAATACCTCAAATTTTATTACTCTTTTTATTTTTTAATTTAATTTAATTTTTTTAATGGAGAACTAGTGGTCAGATCAGCAGCAATCAGTTAAATTCTTTCCATTTCTGGATTGTTTTTGAGACTGTAACTAGTGCAATTAGCTTGAAACTGACTGTGCTCTAGCAAAGAATATTCTACTTCTGAACATGCTGGGATCTTGTAATTTTTAAAACATGAAAAATTCAAGAATATTTTTTATAAAAGTGAACTTTATCAGACTTGCTTTGAAAAGAACTATGGTAAAAATGGATAAAAGCTGTAAAATACATAGAGAGTAGCTGAGTGAGAATAACCCTGGCTATGTGATTAAACAGAAATCTGAAATAGATGGAGGAGTGAAAGGTCAATTGTAGAGAGAAATTACTAGCTCCACTAGCAGTTTTGTGTCTTATAACTATAAGACAGGTTGCTCAGGTTAAAATGATATATATTCTATATATGTCTAAGCTGACCTCTAGGAAATTGCATTGGAAATAGACCTGAGAGGAAAAATTGATTGGGAGACGGTGGTTAAAAGAAGTTGTTTGGAGGTTTGAAACAGCAAAAAAAATTACAAATAATCTCTTATGTATCACTTCAGGCTTAGGGAATTCGACCTAAAAATTAAGTCAGTTTTGTTCTGGATTTCTTATCAGTCTGTATGATCTGTGATGTGGATGAACACACATGCTGGGTTTTCAGCAGAGTGGGGTGCTGAAATCAAGTAATGCCTTTGGAATGTTTATCTGGTTGTTTTTTTCCTGGTGGTTGCTAGATGAAATAATGAATGTTCTATCAAATCAGTGCCCACTTCAAGACAATAATTTTTTGCAAGCTGTTCTGAATATATTTATTTTTCACAGCATAAAAAATAGAATATTTTAATGCATTAAAAAAAATAGAAAAATTATACAATGGTGCCAATGTAAACAAAGCTTGGGTTTTTTTTCTGTGTAGAAGGGAATTGCAAAGTAGCCTGTTCCACAGTTCCCAGACAAGCAGTGTGTGTCAATAACTACCTTGATGCATTTTTCAGTATCTCGCAGCCTAGTTAATCTGTGTTGTATAAACATATTTCTGTAAGAGAATCCCTTTCTAGACAATATTTTGGCCTTCAACATTTTTATCAACTGGTGTTTCTTAAATGTATATTAAGTAATGGTCAGAGCCCATGTTATGAAGCAGCAGAGAGGGGGACTTTGGTACCACAGCTGTAAATCCCATGGAGCTACAAGAGATTTAGCCTGATAGAGCAGACAACTGATACTGTGTTTTAGCTTGATAATTTCTCAGTGAAAAAAAAATAATTTCTGCTATAGTCTCTTTATTTACAGTGTGCCTCACTTTTATACATTACTTAACTACTCTTACCAAGTATTTCTTATTATTATTAAAAGCATATATTTTTACTGTGAAAAGCAGTGCAGATGGGGAAGTTACTGTGGAATCTGGGGGATCACAAACACCATCAACGCTCTGACTACACAATACTGTTTAATGTTGAAGGGATTGTATCAGAACAGTGCCCTGCATTTACTTATCAAATGTCTGCTTGGCGAGATTGTTTTGTATAGTGAAGTTCTGTGCAAATCCAGCTCTGTCAGATGTGAACAGAACTGTCTCCATCTGTCTCCTTTCAGCAGCAGAGCTCTGTCACCCTCCTCGGCTCAGCTTCAGGACACGGAGAGAGGGCTCCTTGACTCTTCACAAAGAGAAGTTGGGAACTAATAATTAGGTGAGTTGAAAAGAAGCAGCTGCAGCAACATTTCCTTTTGTCACGGGAATGGTATCAGATTAAAGTCTGGGGAAAATGTAGGTAAAGCCTACTGAAAAAAACCCCAGTGAATTTAAATTAGAGTTAAGTATTTAATCAATATTTTATTCCATGTAGGCCCATTTGTGTAGAACTTACATTTTTAAAAGTCACTTGTGAATAGCACTTACTATGCAGATTATGTGCATGCATAGAGCTCATTATCAGCAAAGATTATCTGCTCAAAATTTGTTGTGAGTAAACTGGATTGATCTTGTAGGTCAACAAGTAAATTTCTCCACATCAAAGGGATGACTATTCTTTGAGAACCAAATTCCTACTGCAGGCAGGCTTGCTAGATGAAGATTCACTTTCCACATATACTTTTTTTTTTTTCTCTTAACTGATTCCTTAACTAGAAGTGTACTAAAAATTAAGATGAGCAGTGTAAAGACAGTCAAACTGAAATTCAGATTTGGGACTTTAACTGAACACTCACAGGAACATTTCTTTGCTTGCACTGTTTGGAAGTCTACTGGAGATCCATTGCTGATTAACTCTACCTATTTTGATTTTATTCTGAATTCCAAATACTGTTTTCCAACCAGTGAAGGCACCCTGAAAGGATTGTCAGTTCTACAGCTGTTACTCTTCGAGCCATTTGACTAATAACATCTGCATATGTGCCAGATGTTGCCCATTGGGCTTTGGGAGAGAATTCTTCACTGTAGATGTTCTGTCCTTTCTGTCTGTCCACCCCAGGGATTGCCCTCTGTCATGAGAATCACACTTTGTGCTTGGCGAATGGACTCTATTTTATAACAAACATACTGAAAACATACACATTGCTGTCCCTGAGGAGTTCACCAGTGCTGTGAATACAGCTGCCTATCTCTGCAAATGGAGTTAATGCTGCACAGAAAATCTTCAACTGGTTCTCAATTCCCAGAGTTTATTTTTGAGTAATCTTTCTTTCTGAGTTCATCTTTCCCTCCTTTAACTTAAGTTTCTACATTCTCTTTGCTTCAAGTGTTTTTACAAGGGTGGGTTTCTGAGGAACAGAATAAAAGAAATCTCCTTCATTGGCTAATTGGTAGTGCCTGAAGCCATATATAATTATTTTAAGGTGTCGCTGCCTTGTCCCTTCCCATTGACACCAAAGCTGTGCTATACCTCTGGTTTCATCAGGTGTTTTTCGTGTGTCAGCTCTGCATTACTGCAGGTGGATGCTTGAGCAGTCTACAGGCAGCCAAAGTGAAAAATACAGTGTCATTCCTTCAGAACTAACTCTAGATAATAGTACTTGCATAACTACTTCATTTTCTGTGTCTTCTTTATCGTTAATGTTGGCAAATATTAGCTAATTTTATTCCCTTTTCCCTGCATTCCTTCCTTTCACTGAACAAGAAGATGGCTTTTCAATGTGAAATTCATTTTCTTAATCTTGCTGCTGTGAAGGATGCCAAAAAGTGGAGGTTCTGAGAAAGAGATCAGCACACACTGCTAGTGGAAATGGTTTCTGCTGTCTTCTAACAACATTTGCTATGGCGGATCTATCAGGAAGTTAATGACCCTCTCAGTGAAATGGTTTGTGGTAGCAGAAAGTGTGTACAGCAGTTACAGGGAACTAGGAGCAGATTTCACCAGAGGTACCAGAGCAAAGCAGTTGCTTTGGTGCTGACTACAGAGCCTACAGACTTTATTCTGTTACCTTGGCAAGCACTAATTTTGCTGTTGCTTTTTTTTTCTGTCCTTTCCTCGGTAGGCTTCCCTTGCTGAGTTAGGTGCTAATGTGGTTAAGCTCTGGCAGGCAGAGACTGATTCTATTTGGAAAAAAAAGATTGCACATTTGTGCAGAACACGTGTCAACAGGAGAGCTAAATTCTTAAGAGGAATAAAGGCCTCCCAGTTTTTGCCATGAAGCTCAAGGGCAGACATAAATACAGGACCTGGAACACAGCCTGATAGAAAAGGAGGCAAGATTTGAAAGAACAGAGGCTGGTGTTGAACACTGAGGTGATAAATATGACAGCTTCCCTACTCCTAAGGCCAGCATGGAAAAACACATCAAACCAGTGTGATTCAATGGGGATGTGGATATATTGTGATGGTTTTATCACACAATATTTTTATGTGCACTACTATTTAAGCAGTCTGCTGATTTCTTTGCAGTAAAACCTGCCCACGTAAAGAGGTTGGGCTCTGCTCTCCAAAGCTGGCCCTGTGCTGAGCATCCTGGGCTCAAGCAGACTGTCCCATTAGCTCCCACACTCACCACCTAGGCTGTTAGTTTATGAGCATATTGGAAACACTACAGACAAGAAGGATCAATCACAGTGTTGTTTGCTGCTGATCAATAGAAAACCTCTGTGACAATAAGCTGGGAAATGCTTTTCCACAACAGCTTATAGGTCCGAAGGGGAAAATACATCCCTACCTGTGGCAGTGCTACCAACAGAGGATTTAATTCCACTGCTATTTTCTCTGGAGGGAGCTTTGCAGTCTTCTGATCTGCCCCTCAGTGCTCTTTGTTCCCCATCAGAGTCCTAGGAGTGAGCTGCACTGGGCTGTAATGCACCCAAGAGGCAGCTACACCCTGCCTGACAGCCTGCCCTGCTCTATTCACTGAGCAGCACCATGGACATCCCAGGTCTGCCTGAGCCCTGGGCACTGCTTCTGTCTGGTCACTATCAGCACTGAATGCTCGAGTAACAGTGTTAGGAAAGAATCACAAGTCTCCCCAAATGGGCAACTAGGTAATTGTATTAATATCTTTTAAATCTCTTAAGAGAAATCAAATGAAATATTTCAGTGTTGCACTGGGCTCTACTTGAGTCCTGATAGGTACATTTCGAGGTGGGCATATACAAATGATGTATTTTTGTGTGTATGGATGTATGCAAATATGTTAATATCAGGAAAAAAAACTATTAAATTTGCCAAATATCAACTTACACTTCAAGCCAATCTATGGAACATCTAGTTTATCAACAGATGCAACTTTAATGGTAGGATTATAGCCTAGTATTCAAGAGACTGGAAAATTTGGGGAATTGCAGAATAATAACTATTACTATAATTATAACAGCAGGGATTTAAAAAAAAAGATTCTATTTGTCTGACAAACAGCTGCACCTGGAGCTTTTCTTACCAAATAAAATTTTCTCTCTTTATTTTCAAACAGTTTTCAATTTTCTGCAGCATTGTGTATTTTTAATTACCTCTATGAATTGTGATTATTTTCCCTGGAGTTCAAGCAGTAAAGGTCAAATGTAATCATAGTGATGACTTTGCTCTCTCAAGAGGTGTTTATAACATAGAAAGAAACCTTTTTTTTTCTTTTTTTTTTTATTTTTAAAATTGAGACTGTTGTTTACCTACTAAAGCAAAACTGATTGACTAACAAATGCCTTAAGCTAAAAGTCCTTCATGCTTTTTTCACATTTTTCAGGGAGTGCTTTAGTTATTATGAAGAAAACAAGATTAAGACGACGTTAAATTGTTAAAACATGGACTGGAAAACAGGCTTTTAAAACACAATTTTTCTCCCAGAGGTTGAGCCAAAAATGTTCTTACGATCACATTTTATAATTTATTTACAGGTTAAAGTTGTGATAATTTGGGGAACAAGCAATTAATTGGTCTCTCATTTAGCATTCTGGAATAGCTACCTTAGCNATTCAATGGGGATGTGGATATATTGTGATGGTTTTATCACACAATATTTTTATGTGCACTACTATTTAAGCAGTCTGCTGATTTCTTTGCAGTAAAACCTGCCCACGTAAAGAGGTTGGGCTCTGCTCTCCAAAGCTGGCCCTGTGCTGAGCATCCTGGGCTCAAGCAGACTGTCCCATTAGCTCCCACACTCACCACCTAGGCTGTTAGTTTATGAGCATATTGGAAACACTACAGACAAGAAGGATCAATCACAGTGTTGTTTGCTGCTGATCAATAGAAAACCTCTGTGACAATAAGCTGGGAAATGCTTTTCCACAACAGCTTATAGGTCCGAAGGGGAAAATACATCCCTACCTGTGGCAGTGCTACCAACAGAGGATTTAATTCCACTGCTATTTTCTCTGGAGGGAGCTTTGCAGTCTTCTGATCTGCCCCTCAGTGCTCTTTGTTCCCCATCAGAGTCCTAGGAGTGAGCTGCACTGGGCTGTAATGCACCCAAGAGGCAGCTACACCCTGCCTGACAGCCTGCCCTGCTCTATTCACTGAGCAGCACCATGGACATCCCAGGTCTGCCTGAGCCCTGGGCACTGCTTCTGTCTGGTCACTATCAGCACTGAATGCTCGAGTAACAGTGTTAGGAAAGAATCACAAGTCTCCCCAAATGGGCAACTAGGTAATTGTATTAATATCTTTTAAATCTCTTAAGAGAAATCAAATGAAATATTTCAGTGTTGCACTGGGCTCTACTTGAGTCCTGATAGGTACATTTCGAGGTGGGCATATACAAATGATGTATTTTTGTGTGTATGGATGTATGCAAATATGTTAATATCAGGAAAAAAAACTATTAAATTTGCCAAATATCAACTTACACTTCAAGCCAATCTATGGAACATCTAGTTTATCAACAGATGCAACTTTAATGGTAGGATTATAGCCTAGTATTCAAGAGACTGGAAAATTTGGGGAATTGCAGAATAATAACTATTACTATAATTATAACAGCAGGGATTTAAAAAAAAAGATTCTATTTGTCTGACAAACAGCTGCACCTGGAGCTTTTCTTACCAAATAAAATTTTCTCTCTTTATTTTCAAACAGTTTTCAATTTTCTGCAGCATTGTGTATTTTTAATTACCTCTATGAATTGTGATTATTTTCCCTGGAGTTCAAGCAGTAAAGGTCAAATGTAATCATAGTGATGACTTTGCTCTCTCAAGAGGTGTTTATAACATAGAAAGAAACCTTTTTTTTTCTTTTTTTTTTTATTTTTAAAATTGAGACTGTTGTTTACCTACTAAAGCAAAACTGATTGACTAACAAATGCCTTAAGCTAAAAGTCCTTCATGCTTTTTTCACATTTTTCAGGGAGTGCTTTAGTTATTATGAAGAAAACAAGATTAAGACGACGTTAAATTGTTAAAACATGGACTGGAAAACAGGCTTTTAAAACACAATTTTTCTCCCAGAGGTTGAGCCAAAAATGTTCTTACGATCACATTTTATAATTTATTTACAGGTTAAAGTTGTGATAATTTGGGGAACAAGCAATTAATTGGTCTCTCATTTAGCATTCTGGAATAGCTACCTTAGCATCTTAATGGTGGTGAAAAGTCTCTAAGGTCTCTGTTTTTTTGCCTTCCTGGAAAGGAGGATGATCTGCCTGGTAGTGATGATGGACCTGTTTGGGAAGCACCAAGAGATTTTATTTTCCATTAATGCTCCTGCTTCATGCTAAGGCATGAAGGACTGTTGCTATTTAGTTAAGTGTACTTTTAATTAGTTTACTGGATCTCCAACTTAGGCAAAGTTCTTCATGAATTTGTCAGGAAACAAGTTATTCAACAATACAGTGATAATCACAAGGAGATCTAGTTATGAAGCGTTTCTTTTCTGCAAGTATTTGAAATACCTCCCTTTTCCTAACAAGAATAACTTCAGGTGGTAAACAGTAAACAAGAGTCTGCAGACACTGTGTGTGGAAATCTGCACTGACACTTCTGAACACCTTGGATATCTCCACGGTGGCTTATTTCTGTCTGACAGGAATACACAATGCCAAAGCCAAGTCACTCTGGATATGCTTATCTGAGAACATTACACTGGGATCTGAACCTTCTGCATTATTTATACAACACAATGTCAAGCTAAAACCCACATATGTCCCTCACTTTTGGTTGAACTTACTCTGATGTTGCCATTCCCTGTTGTGTCACTAACCCAGAATGCATTCCACCTTCATGAACAACATCTATTGTTATACGTATATAACAATATATATTGTTATATATGTTCAGAGAATATACTTCCAAAACCCCCATTAAGCCAGAAACGGGGAACTTGTGCTTATCTTACAAGCAATATTTTGTATTATACAATCACTTTTATCACTTATTATCACTTTGTATTATACAATCACTTAATTATATGTGATATAATCAATACCAATAATATATATTGATCAAGTTGAACCTTGGTAGATTTACTTCAACTGTGTTCTGCAATGAAAGCTCTGAGTGAGCAGCTGCTCTTCACTTCTTGAAGGAGGGTAGGACTTTAATAGCAAATTAATGAAGTCAGTAGCTTGTACTAAATAAGCAACATGACTTTGTTCCATGTATAGAATAGAATATGTTGTAGATAGCACGATGAAAAATGACTACACAGTGATTTCATACAACATATGTAGGCGTAGATAAGAGATNATTCCAAGTCTTTGAACACTTTATCATATTATGACAATTTAATTTCCTACTGAGTGTGAATAATTTCACTGTGATTTAATTTATTACCAATATTAATTCAAATGTTGGATGGTCTCTCAAATCAGCTGCCTATATTACTTAAGTAGCACAGATTTTTGCTTTCGTGAGTTAAAGTACTCTCATTAATATAATTTTTTAGTAAGTGCCACGTTCCTTACTTTGAAAAATAAAGTAGTTCACACTCAAAAGGAGTGACTCTTTATTCCTAATTTGACTAGGAAATTTTTAAGACAACACTTCTGTCAGTTAAGTCTGTAACCAAGAGGTAAATGATCATGAATTGAATCTAAAGGTTTTGTTTCCTTAAAAACTAAAGCCTCTTGAAATCTAGAACCTAGATATGACAATAAATAAATGATTAGAAACTTTTATTTCCTATATCTTTATGGCTGTATCATAATATAATACTATTTTGAGAATTTTGCCTCTACTTGTCTTTAAGGATTGTCATGCAGATTAACTATTTTTTAATGAGTAAGTCAAATACCACAGCGATGAGTGCTCTAGAAAAACCTATGGCAAAATTCATGGTTACATCTTCAGCTCTCAGTTTGAATGTTGAACAGCAAAGATCAGAGTGTGCAAGAAAACTTCTAATATCTACTTGTGGACCTACTAAGACCTGTGTTTGTTAAACCACAAAGCTTCATCCATAAATAAATGAGGGCAAGGTTAATGCCAGCAAAGGAACTCTTACTCTGTCCTTTCTAATCATTGACCTGCAGTCAATTTTTAGTCTCAGATATTGGGGAAAACACAAATTAATAGCAAGAGGGTGACGTAACAACAGGAAGGTGGAATACACCAATGTGTCAATTGTCACGAGGATTTGCTTGTAAAATTTAAACTCTTGTTAGCAATGCAAGAAATTCTTCTTACTCTGTGCAATCCAGGCCTAGCCAGCTGGTTTTGAGCTGTTTGGAATCCTTCTCTGAGATGAAATGCGTTAGCAAAGGTCAGCATACGTTTATTTCCTCACCTATCTGTGACATTTTGAACAGCTGTCTTGTTGCCATGTATTGCTAACCCGTGGATCATTTGAATACATGATGGTTTTGGCTGCCTTTTGAGCTTTGTAAAAAAAAAAAAGATTTTCAGGAGGAGGAATGTTAATGGACTTGGTTGGAGGTCCTGCAAGAGCCTGTTCACTTTGCTCTTGGAAATGAATCATGGCAGCTCCAAGAAGATCACTGGGCAGGGCTTGGAGGGGTTGGACTCACCTGTGCCCAGATCAGTGTGTTAATGACCCTGCCTTAGGAAGACCTGGCAGTTTGCTTTTGGGCTCTTTGCAGAGTTAAAGAACTGCTACAGCATCTCTGTCCTTGTTTGTGCTCACCTCCCTCAGGTAGCTTTTTGGTCTTGCTTTGGAGATACTGGTCTTAAACATGAGAATTCAGTTGCCTGTTATCCTCCTGTTCCTACAAGCTCATTGTATTTGGATGTGCACTGGGCACCCAAGGGCATTTGGGTGCTAAATATTTGAAATTCAGCTCACTTCTCATTTATATTCCCTTGCTGTTATGTTGTCCCTAACACTCCTTCGATGCAGAATTGCTGGTGTTTTTGTTCAGGACTTTAATATGCTAGTTGTTGATTCTGCTTTTGTAAAAGAAGTGAGGCTGGAGTTGGAAATGTTTCTGCAAACAATGGAATAGCTGTTGCCTGCAGCCTAAGATCAAGAATCTGAATGGTTGATGATATGCTGAGCAGAATGAATTATAATGCAGGGTTTCTTATGCTCAACTACACTGAACTTTTCTGGTCCCTTTAAAGAAATACCACTGTGCCAAAGAGGAAGAATTATCAGCCCCTTTTAGCAAACCTAACATGTAAAAGCCACCTCTAATTTTTCAGAGGATATTGGTAATTTTTTTTCTATTTCATTGTTTTAATTTTAAAAGATGCAATCATGCAATGGAAGCTGAAGAGAAATAACTCTCCATATTTCCTGAGGTACACTCACACATTACACAAAATATTCATCTTCAGCTGTTATTTTTGGAATCTCAGAAGCAGCAATTGTTTATGCTGGGAAGCTGTTTTATCTGATCAGCATACAGATGGATGACCAATTTTTTCCTGTATTTCTGTTTACCATAGCAGTAAACTTTTTTCAGTGAACAGACTGTGTAAGATAAAGTTTTGATAGATCATCAAAATCTCAACATTAGGATAAAAGCCATAAACCCATTCAGTGAAATTATATGGGTTTTTTTAATTAAAACCAAAACAAATCAGCAAACAAAAGAAACCCAACCCATTACCTGTTTTACATATAGGTCATGCACAGTGGTTGAAAGCAGGACTCAAACACAAAGTGCACTGGCTGGGATTTTAAAACCATACACATCATGTGTAGCTTCATCAATCTTCAAGATCAAATATATCCTTGTATTCTGAATGGATAAACACCTTTTATTATCTATATGGCATAAAAATCCCTGTTCTGTCACTGGTTGTGCTGCATGTCCTTAGGAGATGGCATTGCTCAGTGTACAGAGCACTGAACCTTGTCTGCCATTTATTCCTCTCATCCACAGAGCCAGATTATTGATTTCCTTTCCTTCAGAAAGGACTTTTGAACCTACTGAAAAATTAAGTTCTTATTATGCATATTGTTATTATTTGTTTTCTTTTATGGTGGAAGAGGCAGCTAACTGAATTTTTCCCCACCTCCTCCATTCTTGACATGATTTTTAGCTGGCTCTTACTTGATGCTTTCCTAGCCTCTAAACATCTGCCTTCTGTGCAAGTTATTTTGTTATCTTTGATAATTTTAGACTACTTGTTTTCAGATTCTTCTATGTGCCTTTTCTGAAAGGACCAGAATTCCACATAACAAGCACGATGTGGGCACAGCACTGACTTTACCCAGTAGCATTACATTTTCTGAGGTGTTTCTGTGTTTAATAATAATCAGTGCTAAGCTACTGAACTGATATGTTCATAAGGCCATTCTTTTAACCTAAGATCTCTTTCAATTTTGCTCGTAGCTGAATCAGAATCAATCACTGGGTGCATAAAGTGAGAGCAGTTTCTTTTGCCAAGTTCATTACTTTACATTTGTCTAGTTTGAATGTCATCTGCTGTTTTATCCCTAATCATTCAGTTGCCACAGAGACTTTCTGCAACTCTTTTTTGCAGTCAACTTTTGTTTTTCTTCCCCTGAAAAACTTATCATCAGTAGCAAACTTAATCTCTTCTCCATTCTATTTTCCTGATCATTCCTGAATTGTTGAGCAGCTGAGGCCCCAGTGAAGATTCCTGTGGGATTGCACTGGTGCTTTCCCAGCACTGAGAAAATGGACCATTTATTGCAGCTCTTTGTTTCCAATCTTTTAGTTAGTTATCCCTGTGAGCACCTTTCCTCTTATCTTATGTCAGCTTAATTTGAGGCCCATAGAGACTGGACCTAGTTGAATACTTCATGGAAATTGGAGTTGGATGAGTTAGCCACCTCTCCTCTTGTTCTCATTCAGTTTATTTTCAGTGATTTTTGCCAGAAAATTCTAGTGGATTGGGGGTTAAGACTGTCTTTCAAAAAAATTAGAAAGAAAAAGCAATCATGTTGATGCTGTTTTGAAGCACAGTCACCACTTCATAAAGAAGTCAGCCCCAAAGTCTCTTTAACTGCAAAGTTGTTTAGTTTGTCTTGGTAAAAGTTACTTATGATGTTCTGATTCAAGAGACATGCACTAGATGTTTGATATTTTTTCAGTAAATACCATCTAATGATAGACTCTAGGACTGACTAGGGATAATTGGAATTGGCAGATCAGTGTCTGTCCTGCATTTAACCATGTTTGACTCTTGGAACACTCAAGTTCTGATGATACTGCCTCAGTAGCAAGTAGGACTATGTCAGTTCTCACTGACTGGAAAAAGAGCAAACTTCATTCTGGGTATTAGTGCATAACCTTAAACTGGTCTTAGCCATATTCTAAATAAAAAATTCCATACTACTTTCAGTAGAGATGAAAGTGCCAGTTCAGTGTACAATGAAAAATGTATTTAAAGGATTCAAAAATTTTTTTAAGACAAGGTTATCGTTTGTAGAGCAACACAATTTGTCACTAATTTTTAATTAATGAGACCCTTCTCATTAATTTTAAGCATAAAGGACTAAAAACCTGATCATTTGAAAAAAATCTCAGCAGTTTGCTGCTGCGTGGTTACAGGGAATAATCTGTGGGTAATTTGGCAATACTCAATTAGAAGCAAAGACAGCACTCTGGCTGTGATATGTTTGTGTAGCTTTTATAATAAGAGATAACACATGAGCATTATTGCACTCTGGAATGGGAATGGTTTGAGACTACATGGTATTTACAGTATTGCTCAGGGCTCTTTCTACCTTCTTTCAACATTAGTTTATTGAATCAAATCTAATGCCACTTTTCAGCTTTGATCATGGTTTTATGGTACAGTCCCTCACACACTGAAATATACCTTGTGTTCTGCATAGAGACTGGAATAGTGATTAAATCAACTCTACNATACTTAAAAGCTTAGTAAACAATAAGTATGCTGTACTCTAAAAAGATTTCTACTTCAATTATATTTATGCTTAGTTTGCATAATGGATTGTTAATAGGAGCAACAGACTCAAATTCAAAAGAAAGCTAAATAATTTATATAGGAATATATACATGCAGAGTCTATGACAAAGTTTTAATGAATGGCTTTTCTCTTTCTGATCATCTCCCCACTGCAGGAAACACCTATTCTGAAATCTTCCTAAGGGGCAGCATGGAAAAAAAAATGGAGATTTAGGAAACTTGATCTCTCAGTGCTTATTTTTGTGGACAAAAGAGCTAAAATGTGGGAATTATTGCTCCTGTTAAACCCATAAACTGTGGCATTTAAGTTGTGCTTATTGTACTCATTGATCTCTACTTACTTGGGTAATCAGGAAAAGTTTCCAAGCACAATTGCAGAACAAAAGATTCTGAACTGGAACTTATTACTGAATTGGCAGGGTTGAGACCACCCACTTACTGAATTGATCTTAATTTATCTATAGATTGATTTTCTCCACCTGTCTTTGCTGGTTTGATATGTTCAAAAATTATACTGCTTTTTCGTTATTGATGGCAAGCCTGAAACTGGAGCAATAAATCTTTTCAGTCAGGATGAGCTTAAAAGGTATGAAATTATAAGGTAAAGGTGGTAATTGCTGAGAACCACCTGTGGCAGCAATGTGGGAGGACCAAAAATACCATATCAGTATATCTTCTTCTGAAAGCATCGTTTTTGTTTGACTGTCTCTGAAGTAGCTGCCATTCCTACTGCCAAGAATCACTGGAGTTTAGGAGGGGTGAATTAGCTGAGCCTTTTCTCAGTGTCTGCAAGGTGAGTTGTCACCCACGTCCTTCTTGTCATGAGTTGCCTGCTTCAGAGATTGGGTTTTTGGCATCGAGTGGTACCAGCAGCATTTGGGCTGTGATGTGGACAGGACAGGGTGCCTGTGGATGTGTGTAAAGGGCAAACACTGGCATGGCCACACTGACTCTGAGTACTGATAATAGACCAATGTAGTGCTTGGCTGTGTCAGTGGGTTCTGTATGTTTGGGGCTTTTTTATCTTTGAGTAGAATTCATCAGCCTTAAGTCTAGTTGTTGGCCTTTATATTTATTAAGGCTATTTTTCAGTTCTTTGACCCCAGGTTCCAACTTGGAGTAGTTGAGCATGTCATAGAATCACAGAGTGGTAGGAGTTGGAAGGGATCAGTGGAGATCAAGTCCAACCCCCTGCCAGAGCAGGACAAAACCAGAGGGGATTACACAGAAATGCATCCAGACAGGGTTTGAAAGTCTCCAGAGGAGGAGACTCCACAACCTCTCTGGGGAGTCTCTTCCAGTGCTCTACAGCTCTTAGAGTGAAGAAGTTCTTCCTCATGTTGAGGTGGAACTTGCCATGCTTCACCTTAAATCCATTGCCCCTCATCCTATTGCAATGCACAAGTGAAAAGAGTTTTTTTCATGAAGCCCAGCCCTTAGCATGGAAAAACTTCTGATGTTGTTATAATGCAGGATGGCAGCACTGTCATCATACACACTTAGCTTGTAAGTTTAGAGTTTTATCAAACAGATAAGATTTTAAAGATTCTGCTTTCTCTTGATTCTGTTTTACCCAAAATGAGAGCTGATGCCTGGAAGCTGATCAATTAGGACAGCTGGAAAGTACTGTTGCCAGTCAGCTGATGCTGAATACCGAGTAGCTCCATTTCTGTTAGTGATGCTGCTCGGATGTAGAGCACTGTGATGTAAAGCCCTGTACAGAATGGGAGAGCTGAATAGCAGTGTTAGTCACCACAAGAGAGAACAGGATAATACTTTCAGCATGAATACTTTCAGTCTACAAATTCCCAGTCTGTCCTCCTGCCAAGAGAGCAGATCTGAACCAACCACTGTCCAGTCCCTCAGCACCAGAGAAACCATTTTGTGTGTGTGCAGTAGAAGCATCACCTGCGGTGGCATTTGAATCCAGACTCATTCAGGCACTTCTGCTGCCTTATTCCAGGGAGCTTTTTCCTTCAAATGAAAGATTGTTTTGAGAAGATAGTGTACTTAGGATTTACTTTATTTTAGGTTTTTTTAGGTTTTTTTTGTTGTTGTTTTTTTTCTTCTCAATCAAACTGTCATGTAGGGTTAACAAAACTCCTGTATTTGCAGAGATGCATTCAGTATTATTGAGAGCTGATGTATGCATTTGTATGAGGCAGGTGGCTGTGGCACTATGGAGAACAGTGTGGTGTTGAATGTTAAAGGAGTGGTTTGTTCCACTTGCTAGCAGAAGGGCACTGAGGCACTACAGTGTGTTCAGAGAAGGGCATTGAAGCTGGTGAAGGGCCTGGAGCACCTGTCTTGTGAGGAGTAGCTGACAGAGTTGGGGCTGTTTAGCTTGGAGGAGGCTCAGAGGAGACCTTCTCACTCTCTACAGCTGCCTGAAAGGAGGTTGTAGGGAGGTGAGGGTCACTGTTCTCCCAGGTAACAAGTGATAGAAGAAGAGGAAATGGACTGAAGTTGCACCAAGGGAAGTTTAGATGAGATATGAGCAAGAATTTATTTACTGAGCAGTCTATCAGGCACTGGAGCAGCCTGCTCAGGGAAGTGGTTGAGTCTCCATCCCTGGAGGTATTTAACAGTTGTGTAGACATAGTGCTGAGGGTTTAGTCAAGGTCTTCTTATTGTTAGGTTAGTGATTGGACTAGATGAACTTAGAGGTCTTTTCCAATCCAGCAAATTCTGTGTGATTCTATAAAATGACACGTGGATGAGCCCGTCTCTTCTGACACCACAGATCAATCATGTTGCATTAGTTTGCTTTTTTTGATGCTGTCATATTGCTTTATGTTTCCTGAAGGTGATACAAACTCAGTGGAAGAGAAGAATGAGGGCTGGCAGCACACAGATTAGGTGCAACACCCTGGTTTGGATATGTTTGTCTTTCCTAGATTGATTACTATTGTATTTCAAGGCAGTTTACATTATTTGCTGCACCAAACATGAAAATAAGCCTTTAGATTTTCACATTGTGAAGGATCTAAGTTCTAATGACAGAACCCACTGTGGCAATATTTGAACACTGCTTCAGAAGCTCAAGGTAATTATGAAACCTCAGTGCATTGCTTTGTTAAATGTCCTGCTGATAGAAACTTTGCATTCCCAAACTCTGAAAGGATAAAGCAAGAAAATAAGAAGCTAATCAAACTCCTCTGTCGCTATTCCTGGGAAGGTTTGAATCCACTGATGTTTTCAGAATACCGTCCAATTTTACAGGTTGGGCTGAATATTTTTCAGCCAGTTAAGTACCTGTCATGTAGAGTCGCCTCTTCAGAGACCAGATCTCCTTGTGGAAATCACATAACTGAGAGCAAGCAGGGAGAATTAGAATTAATGCCCACCTGGCACTAAAGACCTTCCAGTAATAAACCCAGCATTTTCTAAAATACAAAAATCTTNCTGCACAATTTTATTGGAGGCCTTTTCCCTTTAGCCATTTTTACCAGTGTGTCAGATCCACAAAAAAGGACACTGAAAATGCTTACCTCTTCCACAAAAAAAAATAATGCAATTACCTGTTTAGATCTGAAGGAAGATATCTGAAAATTTATATTCAAGTCAAGGCTGCATTACATGTTGAAGATCCTGTTTGAAAGAGAGAGAAAAAAAGGAAGAGATGTGTAGGTGCTGGGGTGTTATGAATCATTCTTTAATCTTCTGCTGAATACTTAGGAGTTAAATTCTTTCTTGTCTCTAGAACTATTTTTGTTTTCCCTTCCTAATTAATCTCCTTGTTTTTGAATTCTCTGTTTCTTCAATAGTAAAGAATAACACCAATGAGTAAGTTAAAGAGTTTTTCTGTAGGATACTCTTCGTAGCTGATGGAGTGCATGTGTTTTTTTTAATAGTGGAAAGGATCAAAGAAATTGGATTTGAGGTGTTTAATTAAGTCTGTTCACAGACAAATGGTCTGGGTGAGTGGCAGGTTGGCGTGGTGCAGTCCACCAGGAAAAACAGCAATTAGAATGAACCCATGGACTCTACAGCAAGATTTTTTTTCAAGTTCAAGCCACAGAACTAATTTAGAAAAGAACTAACACGATGTTGACAGAGAATCAATAATGAAAGCCACCATAGGATATCTCACTAATGTGAAGTTGCTTTAACCCCACCCCACAATTCAACATTTGTTCACAATTTATGCAGTTTTCTATCTGCTGTGGCAGTGTGTTGTGAATATGCACACCTACTGTGAGGAGGGCTTTTCCTTTCCTCCTCTCTCATCAAAATGTTGAAAATTAATTTGCTCTTTATAGATTTAAGAACTGTTTGGTGGAATCAGTCAATTTTATAAGTGCTAAGTATATTAAAGAAATTGGAGTCCCGCTGGAGTTGGTGACAAATACTTTCTCTGATTTTATTTAGGATGGAAATTATTAACATAATGCAAGGCAGTGTAAATTCAATGTTTGTACCTAGAACTGAGGCAAACATTTGCATTTGTGTCTCTGCTGAGAGGAGTGAATCCACTTCTGCCCAGTAAGTTCTGCCGTTATGTCAGGTGTCATTTTGAGTGCATGGGAGTAAGTACTTATATTCTGATTTTGTGGAAGAAGATTTAGGAAGGCCTTCAGGAAACCCATCCAATCAGACTCTAACTGAACACTGTATATTTTTTTCTTTTTCCTGTAGGTCCCCAAAATGAGTGCAATTGGCTGTTTGTCTATATTTGCATTGATTGATTGTCTGAAGACAGACTGATATGCATAGTGGATATAGCTTTATTTAAAAGGCATGTGTATTGGAATGAGCTATTCCATATCCAGCTTTATTTCTTTATGGACTACCACCTACTTACTAAGCAGTTTCTTTTTTTTTTTTTAATTTGAGTATACTCATTATTTTCTGTACATTTATTTAAGCAGAACCAATGTTGGATTTAATTTCAGCATGTTCTCTACATGTATAAAAATCCTCTGTTGTAATATTAATAAAGCAAATTGTGTTTGTCAAACCTGATCATCTTCTACAACCAAGTAACCTGCTCAGTTGATGTGGGACAAGCAGTGGATGTCCTCCTGGTTTCTCTAAGTTTCCAGTAGGGTTTCCTGCAGCCTCCTCTGCAGCTGCTCCATTGTGGCCTGGACAGGGTCTGTGCAGTGAGGGGAGCTAGTAAATAACTCCTTCTTAAACTGGCAACCCATCATAAACTGAGTCCCCAGAGATCAGCACTGGGTCCAGTGCTGTTTAGCATCCTTAATTCTGAGAAAACCTTTGTGTCCATCACCGTGCATGCCCTGCCAGTTACTCAAACCTTTGGATTGGAGAGTCAAATTCAGAACTGCTGAAAGCACAAAGTGAAAACCGTGCTGTCAGCTAAAAGACAGCCTTAAAGATTCCTACTCCTGCTCGTGGTCTAGGGGACAGTGTATTATTAGGTTTTTTTCTATTCCTAACATGTCCTTCATTTGCTCTTAAGATGTCATTTCAAAGCACTTTCTTGCTAGCTGAGACTTCAGTAGAGCACATAGAGGATTCTGTGCACTGGGGCATGTTGAGTTCATTCTCATTAGGTGTTTGCTAAATCTCTGTGATACTAAAACAAGTATCTTGGAATTAATGTGCAGCAGTGATTTCAATTAAACATTTGCTAAAGGCTTTTAATGTCCTTATCGGTAAAATTCAGTGTGAGCCTTAGATTAATTAGTTCATGATTGTATAGTCCTTTGGAAATATAAACCACTAAATAAGAAAGAAATGCTATTATTTTACTCTCTTCTAGATTCTGCAGCACCATGATTACTTTCTGCTAAAATTTTTCTTCAGTGCTGGAAATGCTTAAAACTGAACTTACCTGAGCGTTGCAATACTGATGAATATCAGTTATGTACAGAATTGTTTACATAACTTTATCAGTTAAATGCAATTCTGTGTTTTACAGCTCATTTTTAGCTCTTAATAAGCTCCAGTGTATTTAAAGCTTGCCAAAGGCAGATGGAACAGTCCCAAATATAGAAAAGTAGGCATCTCCACTTGAAAAAAAACCAAAACAAACCAAAATTTAAAAAAAACCAAAACACAATGAAACAAAAAACCACACACACAAAAAAGACACTGACAGTGGCCCAGGTAGGTACAGAAGTGTGTGCTGATTTCTACCAATTTCTTTTCTCAGACTTAACTTTTCAAAGCAGTGGTTTCAGGTTCAAAATTTAAATATCCCTTCAGCACAGAAAGGGAATAATTTCCTTTTTAATTTTTTTGTTTCAATGTGTGATGCTTCTGTGCTTACAGATTTTGGCCACAGAGAGGCAACTCTCTTCTCCAGGTACAGCATGAGCACGTAATCTGTATTTGCTGTCTAAGGCCCTAATAAGGTCAGTGTTTAATCACATATTCAAATACCACTGGCCATAATAGCCCTTAAACAAACGTTTGCATATTGTTGTAAGTACATCTGCTTTCCTCAACACACAGCAGTGCCAAGGAAAATGGAGCCTGGTGCAGGTGAAAGGACCCAGCCAGGGCTGCAGCTCCAGGAGTCTGCTGCAGTGTCTCTGCCAGCCGGGCCTGAGCAGCACTCACTGAGCCACAGATGCTGCTGCTTTTGGTCTTTGGAGCTTTCAGCTCAGCAGAGCCCATTTGTGGAAAACTCTTTGGGCAGTCACAAGTCCAAGGGCTACAACGTGGCATTCTTAAGCAGCGAGGGGTTTTCAGTGTTTCTTGGTTAGCTGGGACATGTTTGTTATTTTCATTTGGATCAATGAATCTCAAAACCAAACAAGACTCTTGCGTCTTGTACAATATTTTTAGGCTGGTTTTTGTCCACATTTGTAGCTTCCTTGGTTTCAAACTTCAGCTATTTTATTTCCTTCTAATTTCCTTGTCAAGGACTTCTTCCAACTTCTGCAATTTATGAATTAACAGAACAGTGTGGAAGTCACTGTGTTAAATAAGCTCCACCCATTTTCTCTTTCTCTCTTCTTTTTTCTTTCCTTTTCCTTCTCTCTCTTCGTCTCTCTCTTGTCTCTCTTCTTGTCTCTCTCCTTCTCCTCTCTCTCTCCTTCCTTCTCCTCTCTCTCTCTTTCCTTCTCCTCTCTCTCCTCTCTTTTGTTGTGTTTCTTTCTATCACTGTTGCCAGCTGTGTCCTATTTCCAAAGCTCCATCTACTAGCACAAAACAGCTTGGAATGGTGAGGTAGATTTTAGGAGATTAAAGATTGCCCTGTAATACACTAGACTTAATCCTAATGCCAGTAAGCTCTTTATGTGCTATCCTCCCCTCAGGATTACAGAGATTTATGTAACCATATTTTTTCACATCCAAAGGAGCTTAAAGGAATAGACATAGATTTTTCTGGGTGTTGAATAAAAGCAGTAAGCCCAGATAAAGTATTTTTGTTCCTCAGATAATATACCAGAAAGTAACATTTTCAAATGGAGTGGTCATAGGAGACACAGTTGAGTGGGGTGAAGAGGGGGGCAGTGGAGAGCAAGCACAATTACTCCTGAAAAATAATAGGTTCACTTGTGAAGTGTGGTTACCCTGGAGTGAATTCTCTTCTTTATTTGCTTTATACTTTATTTGCTTTATACTTCAAATTTGCTCTTTCAGATACATTCTTTTACAGAGAGTTAGTCTGGATAGCTATCTGATGGCTCGTTTGTTGTTTGGGTTTTGTTTGGGTTGGTTGGTTTGTTTGTTTAAAGAAACAACACGATGTTTATTTCTCAGTGTGGAGCTGAGCATCTGAACATGAGCACTTGAGCTTCTGATCTCAACTGAAATGTAACTTTGAGGTTTTTTTCTAAAACCACATCTTTCTTTGATTTTGATTTAATTTTTTCCTATCTAGAAAATGCAGACATAGTAGGTCTTACTTTGAGATCTCAACATGACATAAGGAAGGAATAGTACATAAATATACCACAATATACATGTCTTTGGTGTAAAAAAATATATAAAAATCAAACCTCAAAATGTCATGTTTTCAACTTAAAATGCTGCCAGCAGTGTTGGCTGCTTCAAACATTGATCCTAGCCCCAGAAATGTATGCTGAACAACTTTTAACACAGCTGAGAGACTCAAGAGTTGCTATTCCAGTGTTTTGACCAGCATCCAAAAAATGTCAAGGAAAATGAAAAGTTAAAACAATGATTCTATTCTCTCTTTTCTAACTCTTGCCTAAAATCTGACTTGGAGGATGTATTTTATGTATTTTTGAGAAACATTTTCTTTATTAATCTTAACATCAGGCTCCATATAGAAGCTGAGAAATGCTGGATAATAGATTGTTTTACGTTCTCATGCTGAACACAAGAGCATTATTAATAATAACATTTTCTACAGAACAAACTAAAGCCTCTCTTATGGGAAAATCTATTACTAATTTCATCTTTGCAACAGAGATGAAGACTTGAGTGTGGAAATGATATAAACTGGTTCATCAGCTTGTATCAATCAATCAATATAGTTTATTTACTGGTGTAAATGCAACAATTTTCACAGTCTGCAGAAAGTTGAGCATGTAACAGGTCCAAATCTGCAGAAGACATGGAAAAGTCTGAAGTGTCCTTACCTACACACTTTAAAAGGGTGCAAAATGAAGAGCCAGCAGATCTCTCTTGCCAAAGATTTTTGTGATATCTGTCTGATCTAAATGAATTTCACTGTATGATTGCATTTAGCCAGGAGGTGATAGACTAAATGGAGACGTTTAATGTCTTTCCTCCCAAAGAAATGTTGCAGAGTGAAAGATATTCCTTATAGACTATAGATTAGGTAGTATATGATGATAATTATTTCTCTCCCTAATATCATCCATTCGACAGTAAAGATCTTGCCTTTGTGCTCTTGAATGGTGCCCTCAAACAAGCTTGAGGAAGAGATTCCTGTTAACCCAAAGTACTGGAATTGGCAGAGCCATAGAAATGACTGTGGTAAAATGAGCTTCAGTGATCTGATGATTCCTCTTAATCAATTGCCAGCTCCCATGTATAAAATAGTCTTTCTCAATGATACATATGGATGATGCAGATAGCATTATTCTCACCAGATACTGCATAATTAACCATGATCATTTATCTTCTCCCACACATGCAAATCATTAGTAATGACTCTGTGACAGTTTAAAGAAGAAAATAGAGAAATCAGTAAGAAAGCTCTTTAAATTGAGTCCAAATAACTTTAAGTCTGGATACTAGTTTTAAGAAAACTTTTGTAGAAATCCTTTTATTTGGTGTGAGATGTGCACAGGTTGAAATCCCTACAAAAGGACAGACATTTGATCCATTAAGACTTGTAAATGTCTGGCAGGTGGGGGGTGAATTTTTGTTTACTTTTTTTTAAAAGTAATTTGTCAGCCTTGCAAATCAACAGTCATTAGAGATGTGCTGGAAGCCAGTTGACTTAGAAATGCATTTATTACAGATTAAGCTTAGCAATTAGATTGATAAATGTTGTTCAAATGCTTTGAGGTGTCTGTATTCTAATGTCTCATGAGATACCAAGAGAATTCCATCTGCTTCTGAGTGAAAGTTGGTAGCAGAGCTCCTGAGCTCATTCTCCTCCACAGTACAATAGAATTCTTGACTATCCCAGGATTGGCTGAATGTTAGTGATAGTTTTATTAATGGGCAATACTTATATGGAATAATCTGTAACTTGGAAAATCACTTTTCTGTGTGGAGCTAAGAGATCGATGGAACAGTTCTCTGTTAATGGGCGATGGTACCTAGTTTACCAAATATCTCCAGATTCATGAATATAACAATCCTGTCTTGAAAGAGATCATGGCTTCTCCTAAATTGTTTAAAATATTTGGGTTTAATTACTGTAAAGCATTGGAAGAGATTGTTCTAAGCATAATATTGAGAATTCATAAAATCTAGACTATTAGTAATTAAACCAGAGCAATTGTTGCTAGAAATTGACTTTCATTCCAAGAGTAACATGTAGTTGATTGTGATTTAGTTCTTTTGTTCTTAAGCATCTCTGCTATGTTTTAGTTGTGTTGCTAGTGTATTTTCCAAAGGTTTCACTGAAGGGGGAATGTGTATAAATTGCCTGTAAGTGCAAATAGCCCAACTAGTTGATTAGAATGGCAGTTGTTTCACTGAAATATGTAAAGAAATGTCTAGGTGTTTACTCTCCCTATTGAGTACTTAATGCTGCCATGTTTTATGAACCTTGCCTGCTCTGATTCAGTTCGGGATATTAAAGATGTGTTTCAAAGGTGAGACAAGAGAAATTGTTTGTAACTTGCACTTTTCCTTCAACACTTTCCACTTGACAAGCTTAGACTTGCTTAGACCTATTCTCACTTGCTGATGCAGGGCTTATTGATTTGTACAGATCACTTCTGAATTAACAGAAGCATAAGAAGCCCAGGCTGCTGTTGTTTTACATGCAATGGTATCCTGGGTTAGGAAGAAGAACTTGAAGCATATATGAATATTGCATATTTCTACTTCAAATAAAGCACTTTCTTGGCATATAAATTGTATAGGCATGGCTGTCTTAGATAAACCCTGCCTGACATCACATTCACTGATGTGAAACTTTCTACCATCACACGTTACCTCTGCATTTGTTGCTGTGCTTAAGCAGAAAGAATCAATCAGAAGTATTCTTTTGGATGTGTAAGTCAGCACAGCCACGAGTTTAGCAGGTTCTGTAGAGGTCACAGGGAAGAGTGGAGATTTGTAATAAAAAAAGCCTTGCTTTTGTTGTTGTTATGGCTGTCTTACAGTGCTGTAATAAAGGAGAGTGAGTATGCGAATGTAAAATAGTACACTTCATAGTGGTTTTGTTTTGTTTCCCAGCCTTTGGAACAAAGATTTCCTCATCCAGAATAACTTTTGTGTACCTTTTACCACATTCAGAATAAGAAAAGCTTACCTTGCTTCTGCTCAAAGAGTAAAAAGAATATTTCAGGACATCAGTCAATCTAAAACTCACAAGAGAAATCTCTCTGGTGGTGATACTCAAAACTGTTCCTACTCTTTGCTGAGGAGCATTCAGACCTTTCTGAGTTAGATTGTGCTCTTTGAAAAATGTGAATCTATCTGGGTTGATGGAATGTTTCTGTGTACATTATCTTTGCTGTGTCCTCCAGTGGGGCATCTGTCTTTAATCTCACAGAACTTTGACAGTGTGTCTCATAAGCATACAAATTGGGTAAGTTTCTTCTGCAAACTAATCAAGTTCCCGCTGACAACCTGAACCATCTTTCTATTTTAAGTGTGATAACATATTCATCGTCTTCTACCAAGTAATGACTAATGGGCAGGAATATTAACATCTTTTATGTTATTATCCATCCCCTGATAATCCAAGGGAAATAGAAAATACAGTTTTTAGGGGTGGAATTTGTGAAGTTCATTCATTAAACAATTACAAGGTAGTGGAGAGCACATGGAATGCACTAAAATGCTGTGTCAGTTGCTAAACTAATAAGATGTTTATGATCTGTATAATAGCCAAGCTAGTATTCTTATAAATTGTTGATTGTATGGATGATATTTCTGTTAGAAGTGGTGCTGATATTTGGAAGCAGTGGAAACAGTGTTCATAAAAGGCATGTCTGACTCCACTTGATAAAAATAACTTGGAACATAAGGACATTGAATGCTTAGGGAACTCCACCTGACCCTAAATACCTTATGAGTGTGTGTGAAGTGTCAGCCTGTTCATGTTCTCCATTTTGATCTATACATTGTTCTATATGCTTGTGATTTCCCTGACTAAGGCCTTGCAACTGCAGTTATCTGCCTGAGGGTGTATCTCTATGAATGCATAAATCCCTGATTTTAAAGGTTGCAAAGGTGGTTTATTCATTTTAAGGTTCCTGTTTTGCCAGTTTAAGCTTCAGAGCTCGAGTGACTGCCTTTATTATTTGTGTGAACTGTGAACAATTATTTGTCCAGGGTTCAGACTTTGAGTCCCATATCATCCCCTGAGATGGAGGTTATTTTTGCATGGCACAATCCAGTGCCACGAGTGACATCAGAGCTGGTGTTGATGTATTTGCCATTTGTTCTGCATAAGGTCACTTACCAGTCCAGTAAGTGGAAGCTTTGTGAGTGCCTGTGGTTTAAAGAAAATAACATGCCTCCTGGTTTAGATGAATTTCTCTACTGCACCTAAGGTGGATGTAACAGGGTAGACAAGTAAAAAGAAAATCTTCTGTGACCACTGCTGTGGAGATGAATAATTCAAGGAGAATAGGCTGGGGATAGGCAAAAGCTGTTGTTACTGGCCATTAGCAAGGGAGTTAGAGCTGAATGTCACATGCATAGCTACTGGCATTAGACCAGTTCCCAATACAGAAGGGAATCTGAAATGTATTGTGCATGTTTGTTTTCTTATCAATATTAACACTTGATCTTTTCAAACTATAAATGCCACTTTCATTTTTACTGAAGGAATGACTTAAATATGGGTTATATGTTAGTGGGTTAAGAGGATTAACATATTTCCAACTTTTCTGCTAGCCTAGTTTTCCATAATTAATTTGGCCAGTGTGCCTGGAAAAATTGGGGACTCTCTCCCAGAGTCACTGAAGGGCTCAGCCATGCCCTGTGCTCGGGTGGTGGGAACCAGCAGGAACCGGCTCCATTTTATCCTCTCCCAGACTCACTGAGGGGCTCGCTGTGCCCTGTGCTGGGGTGGCGGGAACCAGCAGGAGCAGGCTCCATGTTGCCCTCCCCCAGCCTCGCTGAGGGGTTGGGCTGTGCCCTACACTGCAGTGGGGGAACCAGTGGGAACCAGCTCCATTTTGCCCTCTCCCAGACTCACTGAGGACTGGGCTGTGCCCTACACTGGGGTGGCGGGAACCAGCAGGAACTGGCTCCATTTTGCCCTCTCTTGGACTCTCCCCGAGGCGCCACCAGCCTGGCTGAGGGGCTGGGCCGCGCCCTGCACTGAGGTGGCGGGAACTGGCGGGAACCATCCTCAGCCCCCCCAGAGGGTCCTGGGGTGCATCTGGTGCTCTGGCGTGGTAGGAATCTCTAAATTGTCCCCCAGCTCTGCTGCCATCCCTGCTTAGGTAGGTGGTAACGAGGTGTTTTACATGGACATCAGATTCAGCAGTGAAACCCATCAGATTCAGTGAGACACAAAATGTTGAAAGCAGAGGCCAAACTTGTTTATGATGGTGTTTGTGAAAAAATCCTGCTACAGGTTAGAGTATCAGCTCTGAAATTGCATGGTAGTCTGAAGTGTTCTCTCTGTACAACAACATTGGCCAAACCATTCTTAAAAACACTTGTCAGCTTCACAAGGATAGGAAGAAAAGGATAGAATTAACTCTAAAATGGAGTTCTGGGGAAATTTGCACTTTTTTTTTTTTCTAAGCACAGAGTAGATTGCTTCTTGATAAGTAAAGATAGTTTTCAACACTAACCTTATGTATAATCTTTCTCAAAATGCTCTAACATCTCAAAAAATTATAAAGATGGAAAAATGAGAGATTTTTGAGGCCAAAGTGGTAATGCAGACACAAAACTGATCTGTGTTTTGAGGGGTAGGTTGGCTGCACATCATACTGACAACCTTCAAAAGCACTAAATGATCTCTAATTTAGGTGAGAATATTGGAATAAAACTTAAAATTTCAACAATATTGTTTAATTGTGAGGAATGAAGAAATGCAGCCTTTCAAACTGCTGACTTCAGGAGGAAAACTGGCTTTGCAGCTTTAAAAAGTTTGGTTACATATGTGGAGATGCTGCCTGAATATCACCTAATATGCAGACTATACGTTGGAGTTCTTTCAGCCAATAAAAATGTCTCTATAAATATAGTAAAATAATTACATGCTGCTATTAAAAAATCTCATATGAAAGAATGATTGCATAGCTTTTTTTCTTTACACCCTGAAGGCTGTGATAGAAAGAATATTGTAATTATTGAAATTACTTTAAAGAGGTATAAGTAGTCAAAGTATTTTCAATCCAGTCTTCTTAGTTTGGAGCTGCAGATAATATGAGTGCAATTGATGTCATTTAATCATAAAAATACTGCATCTGAAATATGGGCACAATTAGATAGGCTGATCTATCTGAGATCTGAATCATAAAATGCAATTCATCATAAAATGCCTTCACTTCTCTTTGCACCTTTGAAACTGTTCTTTTTAGGGATTGGAGGAAAGCTGAAGGTCAGGACTTAAAAGCCTGGAGCTTTTTGCTGCAAGTTATAACTTAGTTCTTCTAAGCTATGGCAAATGAATAAAAATTATGTCTTTCTGATATTTGTTATTTAGACAGTTTACCCAGTATTTAAAGAACAGTTGCTAAATGAGTATTTTCAAAGCAGTCTGTAATTTTCTCTTTAAAAGTAATAATATTTAGTGACTGTCCTGATAGATTACTATGTTTTTTAGACCTTTTTCATTCATATTGACAAAATAATTCAGTCTACCTCCCATTTCTGATAGGCAGCCTAGGTTTTGAAGCTAAGGAAGAAGTCCATTTAACTGGAACTGCATTTTTGAAGTTCCAAAGCCTTAGTTTCTTGCAATGTATAATGCAAGTAATTTCAGTTTTGGGGGTTTTTTTGGTTTTTTTTTGGTTTTTTTTTGTTATTAAGCATAAAGTTTATCAGTGTGTGTAGTCAAGGTCCTTACCTGTAAAAGGAACCTTAAAAATTGCCTTATGATATGAAAGTGCTAATATAGAGAGGTTGATGTAACTGTGCTTCATTTAAAAGCTGAGGAAGCATAGATTTCTGCAACAATAAAAATAATGAATAATTAACAAGAAAAATCACCATTTCATAGGTAGTGGACCATCTAAATGTACTCAGACCTCAAGAAAAAGGCAAATGCAACTTAAGTTCTAATCAAATTTCACAGCTGCTGGTCCATACTCATGCCACATTTGATTGACAAGTCTAACAGAAATAACCCAATCTATCCAGAGAAGTGTTACATTTCAGGTCAGTTCTGTAATTTTTCTCTACCTGTGTTCAAAATGCATAGCCCTGAAAGGCTGTGGTCACTTCTAAAAGATTCTATTCATTTCCTTTATCAACTCCATTTTTATCTATTAACCATACCCATGTTTCTCCAGAGAACAAAAATGAGGCTGATGAATGCTATGACTTTTGAGAACACAGTTCCTTACCTTCCATTCGTGTGTTATTTTCTTGTCTTGATGAATTTAGAAGCTCGTTCAGCTTGCTTTGTGTGTCAACTGGATTTCAGCTAAGTGGAAATGTCCCTAAAAACCTTTGTTTTTTGATTGTGCAGAACCTTCTTTCACATTTTTATGTTGCCTGACTGTGGTTGATAATCAGTATTCCCTTCAGTAAGTTTTTGGTGAGTTTGCTTTCATGGAAGAGACTGAGATACTGTAGAAAGGATCACTGGAGAGGAAAGCAGATGAAAAATAGGTCTTGATATCAACAGAGACAGAACAGATGCTAAAGCAATGGGAACACCCAGACTCAGGCTGTCTAATAGTAGGAGTTTATTCAGTTGAACTAATTTTTTTCTTAAGGAAATGAATAAGAATACTTGACTTCTACAGGTGATACCTAGATTTGAACAGTTAATGGTGACAACTGTTTTCTAGATACCTAGAAAGATATTTTTTAGGCATGGACTGAAAGGAAGGAAGGAATCTTGAAAAATACTTTTGAAAATAAATTACTGGGGTAATGGAGAGGTGGTGGAAGGGCATGATATGAGGAAGGACTACCTTAGAGAGGCTTGTGGGAAGATGCAAATGTGCTAACTGCAGTGAAATTCCACCTTTAGCAGAGACTGGGACATGCACTTGGGATGAGAGATGACAAATACTCAAAGTATCACTTGGAAAGCTCTGACTTGTGAGTTCTGACTTGAGAAAAAAGAATATTTCACACTAGTAACAAGCAAGGCCATAGGGCTATTAATGTTAATTACTAACAATTTCCTAGTAATAGAAATTATTTTGGAAAAGGCTAAGTTTGTCTAGGATTGAATGATGATATTTTCTTAGATTAGGGGACAGGATGAATAATTTACCAGTCTTTGAATTTTCAGTCTATTAATTTTTGATGAAATTGGTGTCTAGGTGATGTGATTAATATGCTGGACTGTTCTATGGTATGTCTGAAGCTCTGTGTCCTCTGCCATGTACAATTCTTTTACTAATAATCTGCCATAATAGTGATTGTTGAGCTACTACAGTCAGATCTTGCAGTTTCTTTAATATTCATGTGGGCAGTTCTCAGCCAAGTCTGAAGGATTGGGTAGAAAGGTTGGCTCTGATAGATGATAAAAGAAACAGGAGAGTGAGGAATTCCAGGCAAGTCAGCTCCATATGTGCAATTGATTAGTGTCCAGAGTCAGATTTTGAGGAAAAAAGCACTTGTGAGATGAAGGAAGAAATAGTGAGTGGGCTGCTGGAAAGTGTTTCGTAGGGTTAAATTAAATATTTAAACTTGTAAAGCTTTCATATCAAGTTACTTATATGTCAGAGAGGCAGTGAAACGCCAAGGAATTTTACTGAGGTTTGCACTTTCCTAACTACATTTTAATGATAATAATGTGAAAGACTTGAGTTGAATAACAACAACAACAAAAAAGATATCATTTGGTGTGATTACAGTCATTAATTACTGAAGAAATTTTAGGTTATTTAAGCTTTGGTGCCAGTGTAAGAATGTTCACTGTAAAATCCCTCTGCCTCTACCAAACTCATCTTCTGGTGGTTTCCATCCTCGTGCTTGCAAAAGCACCATCCAGCTACACTGCTGATGTTTCCAGCAGGAAGGGATCTTGTGTTTCAAGTTGAGCTCTCTGTGTTTTGGGGCTTTTCTTGTTTGGGAGTTTTGGTTTTGTTTTGTTATATCTCTCAGCACAGAACCAACACACAAATGATCTTCAGAGCTACTGAGCACCAGTCTGGATCACCTTGCAAAACCAGCTCTTGTTTCACAGGTCCTTATTGATATCTGCAGCAACCAAGGGGGCAGCAGTAAAATATGGGGTTTTTTTCAGGTATTTTTCCATGCTGTTACATTTCCACATCAGTTAGTCTTTTGAGGCAGTCTGTGTTGCTTGGTCAGTGGCTGTGAGTGACAATAAGAAATACAGGGAATCGATGGCAGCCTGGTTTTCAGTGAGCTTGCCTGGGGTTTCTGATGCCTTTAACAGTGGCATATTGTATAAGAAAAAGCCTTGCCATAGTGAATGCATGCACACAATAGAATCTCTCTGCATTCAGCAGGAATTTTTAATTTCATACAACATTAGCAGCTTGCTGTACTAAGTCATCAGATGCTGTGTAGCTGAAAGGTACTGAAGCAGAGGAAAAGAATGGGGAGTTTTGTTTGAAAAATTAGACAAAGTGCCCATGCCAGTGTCTGGATAGATCCATGAAGGTGAAGAAAGGTCTCTTAATAGTAAAAATTTATATTTTGTGGTTATAATATGGCAAATACATTACTTCACTGTCATAACCATGAGCCTCCATATAGTACAAGTGACAGAGAGTGACTAAAAAGCCCATTACAATTGTCTTGTGTTACACATTGCTGCCTGTTTACCAGGACAGAAAAATAAATCTGTAGTAGTGAGTCTGTAGGCATGAAAGGCAAGTGGTAATGATTTTAATTTGGAAAGAATTCATCTTCAGGTGTTTGTGACAAGACTGAAATCTTGAAGAATGAAGCTGCTGCCAGGCTGCTCTGCCAGGCCCTGGTCTCTGCTTAGCCACTGGAAAGCTGGTGGTTAGATGATTTACATCATCCACTCAGGCTCTTCCAGCACCAAATAGTCTTCTTGTCCATTTGATGTCTCTCTTGCTCTCACGAAAGGTTACATTTTATTAATTAACTATTGTGTTAAGGGGAAGGAAATTAGTATTTGTATGGATTATAATAATTGCCAGACTCAAATGTAAGTGAATTTTACCTCCAGTGTAGGATGGCAGATGGGTTTGCTTGTTACCCCCTGTTCTGGCTGAGTCAGCACCTCTATTTCTCAACTGGTAGTGCAGCATTTAGTAAATGGCCAGCTTGCTGCATTGGTTTTAAGGTATTTGGGATGAAAATCCCTTCTGAAAACAGTAATCATGATTTATATAGATTGCTTTATTTTGTTACTGTAGCTACCCTTTAATTCCTTCAAAACAGGGAGACATAAGATGTTATAACAGACCTATCTCAAAGCAATTAAAACAATCTCTCTTAAGCTTAGTCAATGCCCATTAAAATTATTTCAGACATTTGCATATTGCTCGATTCTTTCTTAATGAGATTGGAAAAAAAAAAGATACCTGATGAGATGATAAATCCATTAAACTAAATCCATTCACATACTACTCTTACAAATTCATTATATGCTTTTACCTCCAGGCTAGTCATAGCTTTCTCAGTAAATACCTTTTAATTTTCAGCTTTTTGCATGCAAAGTAATATAAACATTCATGGAAATGTAAAACAATCTAAGGACTATATTTATCTAAAGGTAATATTTTTTTTAGTTAAGAGGCAATGCAGTAGATTATTAAAAGTTTCATTACTATTCAATGAGTTCTTAGCTCTTACTATAACACTGTTTTTATACTGAACTAGACAAAAGTTGGTTTTCTTAATTTAAAATTTACATTTAAGAAAATTTAAATTTAAAAGAAATCATAAGTGACCTCATTAGAAAGATGAAGAGATGAGAATAGAAAGATATTTGAAAACTTAGAGATTCTTTAAGACCCATACTAAACTGAAATTAATATTAAATTACATAGAGTCTGACAACATAAGTTTGAGAAGAAGTGCTCATTAAATAATAAGTTTTTATTACTGTGAGAATTTAAATTACATAGTGACAGGCTTTTGCTTTTAATTAGAAATGTTTTCAGAACTTTGTGTGGCACTCAAGTCCCTCAAAGAAATAACTTGTAGATTTTGTTAGATATAATTTTTTCAAGATACACTGTTCTAGTACAAAGCCTGCTTTAGAGAGGGACTGCAGAAGTGTGAGGGTGCACCCAGCAAACACATCTGCTGTCTAAGCTGAGATATTCTAGGCTGTTAATTGGGTTCTTATTTGGAAGCAGCTCTGCATTGTTCATCAACATGATTTACTATTTCTTTTTTTGGTTGCTTTTTACAATTTTGCTGAGTTGGGGGAGCAGAGCTGCATGCAGCATTCATGATGCAGCTCATCACATATTTATATGGTCTGATAATAATACTTTTTTTTCTTCTCCAGTACTGTTTTATTTTTTCCTAGTAGAGGTAATTGAAGTCCTTGGAAAGACAGAAGGGTGGCAGGATTGAAACTTTGGGCAGTAGCAGAGCAGCAGATTACCAAAGAGCTAGAAGATTGGGGAATTTGAAAATCCTAGAGCTGCTGTTCCCTCTTGGCTCTTGTTTTAAAGGCCAAACAAATGGAGCACCTGCTAGTGCTTGTGCTTTCTGCCAGAACAGTAGATGTCTGTGCCCATCCAGGGCTAAAAATCCCACTACAGAGACTATAGCTCTTGAAGCCAGTCAGCAAAGCACAATTCATGCATAACAGAAACTCATCACTCAGAGATATAAAAAAGGGTTCTTGGAGAAGAAATGGAGATCTAATTGGGCCATCTAAAAGCAAAAGACAACAAAATTGAAGTGGAGAGCAGCAGGACTCTTGTACAGTGCATTAGATACATGCAGAGAGTGAGTTTAGGGTGAACCTCTGTGGATGCCACTGGAGAGAACATTGTTAAGCTCATTGTGCTGGTGTCTAAACACACTCTGTTCTTTATGCATATGCTGGGCAGTCTACAACTGGAACACCAGTTCTGGGCTCTCCAGTTTGAGAGAATAATAAGAAGATGTTGATTCAACTATGCTTCAGCTATTGAACATGGGCAAAGGTTGGCCAGAGAGGTTGTTGAGATCCCATCCAATCCCTGAGAGGATACAGTCTGGGGCAGCCTGCTTTAGCTGGATAGATGGACTAAGTGATCTCCAAGAATTTAATGTTTTCCCAAAAAGTGAACTTTGCTTCACTGGACTTTTATAATGCAAGTTAAAACCTTTCAAGGCTTCTCAGCTGGGTAAGATGGGATGTTGTCACCTGAAGATGAAGAATAAAATAACTTAAAAAAGCTCATTACATCGCTGCTGCACTATTTGAATTCTAAGCTTAAAATTATATAAATATTTTTATCTGCAGTTACATAAGCTTCCCCTGCAAGTATGACACAAAAAAAATCCCACATTAATCTGGTTAATTAAACTTTAATCTGTGTTTTAGCACATTTACATGCATTGAAATATTTCTTAGGCAATTGTCTTAAACCTTGCACCAGAGAGGATTGTAAAACCTGCAGAAAATGCTGTGTCATGAGCTCCTAGAGTAAGACCAGTGGGTTGCTTTTAAATCATCAAAGCAAAGATTTTTTTACTAGGAGGTTCTAACTCTCTGGGACACTGCTAGCAAGTTCTTTGAAAGTCAGCTTTGTCTGCAGATATGTCCCCTCACCAAGAAGGAACTTTCAGATTGTGGTAAATTTATTTTTAGTAAATATTAAGCAATACTTGACAAATATAATTGTTGAGTTGATGAATACTTCACAGATACAGGAAGGAGAGTTGGATTTGTGTTTTAATTGAATTTTAATTTTAATTTCTAATTGCTTTTTCTAAACTAAAGCAGACAGTTTAGAAAATCCATGGTTCCCTTGGGTTCTGGGGTTGCTTTTGGTTTGTTTTGTGGGAGCTTTTTTGTTTGTTAGGCTTATTTTATGTTTTAACTGAGAACAAAGCAGTTGCTTCTCTGACCTTATCCTAGTGAAACTGTGTTCAAAGTTTTTGAAGACTGCAGAGACTTAATTCTCTCTAGAAGATAATTAATGTGCTCCTCTTCAGCAAAATCTGCTTTGCTTGTTAACTCTTTTTTTCCTAATTCAGCAGCACATCTGCCAGTTTTCCATCATCCAAACACACAGACTGTGATGAGTTCAACAGTCCCTTCCAGCTTCCTTCCCAGACAATTGCTGTTTTCCTGAGTTCACTGTTCTTTGGCCTGGCATTTGAGTGCCATGTGAGGTGACTGTTTCCCAGTGATCTTCAGATTTATCCACTTCATTCTGTGTCCTGCTTTTGTTCCTACAGCATCTCTATTAAGCTGCATTTTCTGCCTTCCCCCCCCCCCCCAAGATTCTTTTTAGCAATTCAGCTTGCTGCCTTCTGTCATTCTCCCAGAGAGTTGTCAGGACAGTGGCCAGCTGGCAAACTGCCTTCTCTAAGCTCTTAGCATGTCATATTGCAGCATCTTTCTTCTTCACAAGGGGTAGTTCAGGTCCAGAGGAAGACAGAGGACTAAAAGAGATGGCAACAGAATCAAGAATAGTGCTTCAAATTCTACACAAAATAGTAAAGGGAGTGAAGCAGCAATAAAATAGCTTCTGTAAGGTGACTCTAGCATGCATGCTCATCAAGGAGTAACCTCCACCATCTTAAAAGTAAAAATTTGGTGATTGAAAGGATTACTTAAGGGCAGAAAGATCTCAGAAAGTGACCTGAATGTGTTTCTGTCTTCACCTCTGTTGACTTCAAAGACAAAAGTAGTGTTATTAATCCATAATGTGGTTGCAATTAAATATTTTGCCTTTTAAAATTTCATCTGAGATGCTGATTGCTGCCTTTCTCCACACTGCTGGTTGGCTGTGTGCAGAGCACCATTGAAGAAAGCACCAGCAGCCTAGTTAGGGATATGGAAACCTTTGAGTAGGGTCAGATGGAGTCTGTACTGACTTCTTGCTTTACAGTGGGAAGAAGTCACACTGCAAAGTCACCTGTCCCCAAGGCAGTGTCATTCCTCCCCTATTTTAAATGCTAATTATTCTCCAAGTTCCATGAATGCAATGCTGCTTTTTGGCAGGAAACTCTTTCTCCACCTGCTAGTTAACCTGTAGTTACATATGTGGGATGTAAGTATTTCATTGATGCTTTAAAACTCAAGTTACTCATCCAAATTTTTCAGCTATTGCTCTTTTCAAATTGGTCTAAACATTAAGTTGAAGCCTACAGCTAACCATCCAAACAAGTATTTTGACTGTACTGCTAACTGTGTGCTTCCTAATTCACACATGAAAAAAAAGTAATTTACTACTCCATAGCTCTCAGCTGCCCTGGAGTTAGTAGAGCCTGTGTTGGCTTGTGGCTATTGAAACCAATATTGTCTTGTTTTCCTGACCCCTTTACACATAAAAAAGATTGACATGGCAGAGTAATAGAAAGTGTATTGCATTAGGGTTTAGTATTAAAGATAAACAACACAAATGAAACTGAAAGCATATGGCATTCCTTGCCTTCTGTGCCAGCTGATGAGCAATACATTTTGTATTATGATCCACTTTGGAGGCTTTAAACCATTAAAACCTTGCTGCTTTGTTTTGCATGCTTGGAAGTTGCCAGTTAAACCAACTGGAGTAGCCTAATTTAGCTGATTGTGTGACTGATGTGTCAGAGCTCTGGCTTGGAAATTTCTAGGCTGGAAGTGAAAAAATGGACAGAATGGATCGAATACAGCAGATTGTACATTGTAACAGCACCTTAAAGATGGAACACTGGAGATGGAACCAAAACATGAATTGTCAAAAACATATCATGGAAATAGAGGAAAACAATTAATAATTCTTATATGCAAGGAATACATTCAAGGCCTCACCAAAAAAAAAAGCAGCATTTCCTATGGTTATCTAATGGAACTATTCAATATATCATAGCATTTGCTATGGAAATTGAGATGAACTGTTAACCTTGGTATATCAAACAAGGTAACTTCAGAAAACTCTACCCTTCCATCCAATGTCTACTGCAAGATTTGTGCTAAGATTGCAGTGTTTTTCCTCAGCTGAAACCAACAATTTGACACGTTCACAGGAATGGCTGTAATTACTTGGTACAGTCATGTTGTGCAGGTAAAATAACTGAATTGGAACAACACCAGAAAGAAATGTCATTCAAAGATCTTATTGAGAAAATGATTACATATTCTTTCCTGAAATTTTCCCAGTTCACCCTTATCCAGATAGTATGATCTGTTGTTTGGTTGTTTTTTGGCTACCATCCTCTCTGGCATAGTGATGAAATGAAAAGACCAACCTAGAGATTCCCACAAAGACAATTTTCTGTGGTCTCTGTGTTTGGAGAGCACTATCTGCAGCACATCCACCCTTGGCTCCTATCACATTATTTTAAAGCTAGAAAATATGATCACCTAGAAACTCCTTTTCAGCATTCAGGTATTGATTCTGCTTCTTAATGAAGTATTTGTTAATCACAGACTCGTAGAGGTCACAGAAATGTTAGCTCAAACCACACCTTTCTTTTGAACTCCTTGGAAATATTTGATCACTTCGGTTATGAAATAAAATCAACATTCTCTGGGGCATTATTTATCTACTTCCATTTACATCCTCCCTATTTTGCATCAGCCTTTTTCTCCCAGAGATCCAGATGTATTTAGACAGGTCTGGCATAGTGTGAGACAGTGTGTTCATGTTTATTTGAGACTTGAAAGAGGAGCAAAGGCAATACCTCTTTGCATATTTTCTTTCAACTTTCCTGTGATGAAACGTGTTCTGTCAGTGAGTGATAGCCTGATGGAAGGCTCAGCTCTTGCTGCTGTGAAATTGCTGTCGTGCTGTCTAGATGGAGGAGGGTGCCTCACAAAGCTAATGACTCTGTAGTGGTGGCAGGGCAGGTTCTGGAGAGGCTGGTGGGGTGAAAAGGAATCAGCAGGATTTCTGGAAGCCAGGAGGGGTATGACTGTACTGTCTCCTGCCTGGAAGAGCCTTCACTGCATCTCCTCCTAACGTCCTCATACCAGTCCAGACAATCTGATCTCTGCAGGGCTCTGCTACCTCTTCTGGGGACTCCTCATGCAGTGCTGGAGGTGAAATGTGCTGCTGGTTTGAGACTGAGCCCTAACCAGTGCCCCCCAGTGAAGCTGCCAGGCACCCTTGTTGAGTCTCTCCTCACCCATCTAGACTGTTCTGTAGTAACTTCATGACAGCAAACTGAGCTTTCTTTTCTGCTAATTAGACCAAAATATTTAACTATACTGATATTTATGATAATGCAAATGATTTCACGATTTCTTTCTTATTCTCAGTCACTTAAATAATTAGATTTATTTTTTTTTTGCATCCAAATTCACTAAAATCAGTGATGTAGAAAAGCAGAGGAGGGTTTTTACTGGGGCTCTCTCCTGCTCTTCCTTCCACATTATCCCCAAAATAATTTACTAAGTGGCAGCAGTTTGGCCATTCACATAAGTGATTTGTTTCTCAGAAGTTGCTAAATGATAAGATTTTTGGATAGCCAGATCATAGGAAATCTTATGGAATTGGAATATTGAAGCTAAATCGAGAAAAAGAAACGAGTTACAAATAGTGCCAAAGTAGATAAACTGTTGCTCACCAGTACCAACTTTTCTGTTTCACTCAGCATCTTTCTGAATAAATCTTATTTAGAAAGTTGAGCAGCAGAATAAATCGGTGCATTCATGTTCAGTTTGCATGTCTACGTAAATCCAATACCTTAATAAAACTCAGTTATTGATTATTACATTTCTGATTTTGCCTCGAGGCTCTTTTACACAATTATGGCAAATAAACAAAACATAAAAGAGTTTTCCAGTGGAGAATTATCTAAAAAATGAATAGATAACAAAACTGAGTTAAATGTGTATTAGCCAACTTTAAATCTAACAGAGCAAGTCGAATGGTTTGTGGAAGTTAAACTGTTTAGACAGCTGCACTGAAAGCATGAAAATGGGAAACTGTGTACTATAAGTAAAAGATAATAAGAATGTATATTTGGGTGATGAGCCTGACAAATTCAGGGTAACTAAACACTCCTACCAGTTGACAATTCTAACTGAAGGGCTTTGCCTTCCACTCCAAACAACCACAAACTTGGAAAGGGTCTAGGATTTGGCTCTAGTTTCTACTGCTCAAGTTTCTCTCTGGAGTTTTCTGTTGAGCCACCATGATATTTTGCTTATGGTGCTTCCTAAGTAAGAGGGGCTCTCTGGTGAAGATTTCTTAATCACTGGGCATTTTTGCCTGGACATAGATACATGGTAATAGGCAAAGCAGTACTTTCTCAGAAATGAGTATTGAAATGCTCTCTGAGTTATAGATCCCATGCATTCAAATACAGCCTCTTACTGATCAATTCCTAACAGTGGTGATTCTGGAGAAGTGTAAAAGAAAAATAGTCTCTAGTGTTGTCACTAATTAGCAGGCAACAATAAAGTGACTATATGCTGCTGCTGCTGGTGAGGTCTTAAATATTTAAGCACATTTTTCATTTCTGAGTGATTATCATGGCCAAAGCATCACTGCATGTTTTATTATGCTTCTGTCTAACATGGTTTTCTACTGTAGATTCTGTAGTGAGAAGCATGATGAGAATTTAATGCAACAAGTCGATACAGCAAAGGATTTTCTTCCTGAAGTAGCTGAGTTAGAAAACCTTGTGATGAAATAGTGAATATATTTCCTGTTGAAATAATGAGATACCTCATTATTTATTTGACCTTTCAAAAATCTAGTTATTTAAAATTTAATGTAAACTTTAAGAGATGTACTCATATATGGAAAATATAATGAGATCTAGTAATAACTCTAAAACTCAAGGGAACTTTTTAAGTATAGAACATACCTCTCAAACCCCAATAACCTTTAAAACTTGAAGAAACATCTTAAGTGAGCACACTAAAATTATTGCTGTGAGGTTTGGAGGGGGTGACAGCTGAAGTGCACTTGATATTAATTTGTTTGTGCATGCAGATTTGGGAAACAAAAAACCCACATTGTCAAAATGTTTTGAAAGTTCATTGTATGAAACCTTTCAGGCTTTTTCAGTAGTTTAGGTTTGGATTGATGAAGAAATGATTGAATCTAATCTGCTGCAGGACTTCTCTTAGGCCATGGAGACAGAATTGTCATTCCATGTCCTCTTTGTGCTGGATGCACATACTTTCAACTATACCCTGCTTTTCAGATGAATGACAACATTTATGGCTCTTTAGGAGTACTAGAAGAGAGTTTGGGGCTGTCAGAGCAAGATGTGTTGTTCAATCAGACATTCCCTATCTCCTCCAATGAAAAAGCAGTTTTCTGTCTCCTTACTGAAGGTGTCCTTAAGGCTGAATGCTGGCCCTGGCACATCCTATTTTAAACTGTGAAAAATGGAAACATCAGATGGTATTCTTTTGGGCAATTCCACTGATGCCATGTGAGTAGCCTAATTTCTTATTAGGTCAGAATTAAATGCTACTGTGAGCCTTATTCTTCTGTTGCAATTTACTGCTTTAAATATTTATGTGTATTGTTTATGTGTATTGACTTCATCCCTTGGAAGGACTGGTATGATTTTTCCACACCAGGTGAAAGGATGTTTTCCTGCCCCAGGAAAAAACTTTCCTCAATTTCCTCTTGAAATTAGATTTCAAGACAGATTTAGTCAGTTACAGAACATGCCACACTCATTGCTTTCTGGGTCTGGGAAACATCTTCATGAACTATGGTAGATTATCCCTGAGAGCATAAGCTTTAAAACTTGTTTTACTTGTGCACTGGCTGTCCAGTGAGATGGGAGAGTCTCAGTATACCTCAGCTATATCCACTTCAGTGCTTCCTCAGCCAATAGCTTTAACTAATTATTATATTTACCCCATTAAAATATATTACTTGATTGAGCTGCCACCCTTTTTCTCTTGCCAAGTCACATTTACATTTCTGAACCATTATAAAAAGATCTATACTCTGTATTAAGACTTTATAATCCAAAACTGTATGGAATTCCCATAATATGTTCGTCCCCTCCTCTGTAATGAGCATAACTTAAACCTCCTGTTGGGAAAGTTCTGACCTTCAAACTTTGTTGGCTGAGATCTTGTTCTCTTCTCCATAGTGTGCAACTCATGGTGTGTCTCATCTCTAATAATTTTATCTATTATTGCTAGTATTAAAATTCTCAAACATCTGTTGTTGTTTTTACAGCATAAGCCCTATGTAAATATAAAATGAGAGGTAATATGACAGCCCTAAACTTCACTAAAGGAGGGAACACTTGTGGTTTGCTTACCTATTGGGCATCACTCTTTCCCAGCTTGTCCTCTGCTTCCTTAGAATCTGAGTGGTCCAATACTCTTCATGCTGGAACTGAGCTGGAAAAGCTGGAGGCAGAGTGGTGTAAGCCAGGAGGTGCTGCTTGATGTGCCCACAACAGCCAGATGGCCTTTAGGAGAGTTACCCTCTGAGCTTTCCAGCTGCTGGAGCAGCTAGTGGAAGGTCAGAAGGGAGGCAGCTCTCGCAGGGACTGCTCTCACCATCACCCATCCTCTGCCAGCTGGCATCACCAGGAATGTGCCTCTGCTGCACGGGCTGTGTAGGCTCTGCCTGGTGCCTGGGCAGGCTGCTGGGCTGGATTGTGACAGGGTAGAAAGGGCCTCCAAACCCCAGCTAATTTTAGTGCAACTGAATTGAGCAAACAGGTGCCAAGAAAATGTGCTGCAGAGGAGAGTCATCACAGAATGGCTGGAGATGGAAGGGACTTTAAAGATCATCTCATTCCAAACCTCCTGCCATGGGCAGGGACATCTCTCACTGGAGCAGGTTGCTCAGATCCTCATCCAGCCTGGGCTTAAACACATCCAGGGATGAGGCATCTTCTCCATGCAACCCATTCCAGTGTTTCACCACCCTCACAAGTCAGGAACTTCTTCCTAACACCTAATCTAAACCTACCCTGCTCTAGTTTAAAACCATTGCCCCTTGGCCTCTCACCACCTGCCCTTAGCAAAAGGCCCTCCCAGTTTCCTGAAACCCCCTTCAGATACTGGAAGGTGCTCTAAGGTCTCCCTGGAGCTTCTCTTCTCCAGGCTGTCATATTGATTCATTTAGCTGCAGGTATGCACTCTTAGAAATTACTTCTTAGTAATTAGTCAGCTAAAACCGGGCAGTTGATTAGTAAAATTTCAAGTAAATAGCTTTTTGAACATAGCTGCTCTATGAGTGAGAGCACTGTATCCTCTAGGAAGCCTGATCAAAACATTTCTACAGCAGTTTCCATTTCAGATGATGTAGCTAATTTAGTTTGCTGCCTTTTTAATTTATTTTTTTCCCCTCCCCTTTAGAATAAACCATGATGGAAACCATGTTCCACTCTCCCTCTGCTTCTCTGTCCTTTTAGCCAATAGTCTCTGGCCCTACTTGTTGTTTGTTCATAAGGAAATATCTTCATTATCCCTATATTATGCTGCCTAAGTTTCCTCTTACAGAGGATATAGACTTCTATGTTATGGATTTTCTCTACTACTTTAATCAGGAAAAATACTGTAATCAGAGGCATATTAGCCCTTGTACTGTCTATTTTCCATCAGTAAAATATCACTGAACAGTGGACTATTAATACCTATTAACTTCCTGACAAGGAGGGATGACTTGGTGTTGGTTATATTGCACTGCTCACAAAGACTAATCTTTACATCTAGATATTCACTGAAAAGTCTATCAACTGAGAAATTTGTTTTGACTTTCTTTATGAGCCTGCAGAGAGAGATATTTATATAATGAGGATCCTGTTACAATTTAATATTTTATAATTTCTGTTGTTTAAAAGGAATGGAGGGGTTTTTTTCTGGTTTAGTGTTACACTTTTAGATGATCTTGTTTCATTATCCATGCCCAATTCTTCACGAAATGGAGTAGCTGAAAACTGATCTGGAGTTTGAGAAATTCTTAAGGGGATTTTCTGTTTCTCTGTCTGGTGCATCTACTGATCGCTCACACTGGCTGAAAGGGAGGGAGGAGGAACNAACTCATGGTGTGTCTCATCTCTAATAATTTTATCTATTATTGCTAGTATTAAAATTCTCAAACATCTGTTGTTGTTTTTACAGCATAAGCCCTATGTAAATATAAAATGAGAGGTAATATGACAGCCCTAAACTTCACTAAAGGAGGGAACACTTGTGGTTTGCTTACCTATTGGGCATCACTCTTTCCCAGCTTGTCCTCTGCTTCCTTAGAATCTGAGTGGTCCAATACTCTTCATGCTGGAACTGAGCTGGAAAAGCTGGAGGCAGAGTGGTGTAAGCCAGGAGGTGCTGCTTGATGTGCCCACAACAGCCAGATGGCCTTTAGGAGAGTTACCCTCTGAGCTTTCCAGCTGCTGGAGCAGCTAGTGGAAGGTCAGAAGGGAGGCAGCTCTCGCAGGGACTGCTCTCACCATCACCCATCCTCTGCCAGCTGGCATCACCAGGAATGTGCCTCTGCTGCACGGGCTGTGTAGGCTCTGCCTGGTGCCTGGGCAGGCTGCTGGGCTGGATTGTGACAGGGTAGAAAGGGCCTCCAAACCCCAGCTAATTTTAGTGCAACTGAATTGAGCAAACAGGTGCCAAGAAAATGTGCTGCAGAGGAGAGTCATCACAGAATGGCTGGAGATGGAAGGGACTTTAAAGATCATCTCATTCCAAACCTCCTGCCATGGGCAGGGACATCTCTCACTGGAGCAGGTTGCTCAGATCCTCATCCAGCCTGGGCTTAAACACATCCAGGGATGAGGCATCTTCTCCATGCAACCCATTCCAGTGTTTCACCACCCTCACAAGTCAGGAACTTCTTCCTAACACCTAATCTAAACCTACCCTGCTCTAGTTTAAAACCATTGCCCCTTGGCCTCTCACCACCTGCCCTTAGCAAAAGGCCCTCCCAGTTTCCTGAAACCCCCTTCAGATACTGGAAGGTGCTCTAAGGTCTCCCTGGAGCTTCTCTTCTCCAGGCTGTCATATTGATTCATTTAGCTGCAGGTATGCACTCTTAGAAATTACTTCTTAGTAATTAGTCAGCTAAAACCGGGCAGTTGATTAGTAAAATTTCAAGTAAATAGCTTTTTGAACATAGCTGCTCTATGAGTGAGAGCACTGTATCCTCTAGGAAGCCTGATCAAAACATTTCTACAGCAGTTTCCATTTCAGATGATGTAGCTAATTTAGTTTGCTGCCTTTTTAATTTATTTTTTTCCCCTCCCCTTTAGAATAAACCATGATGGAAACCATGTTCCACTCTCCCTCTGCTTCTCTGTCCTTTTAGCCAATAGTCTCTGGCCCTACTTGTTGTTTGTTCATAAGGAAATATCTTCATTATCCCTATATTATGCTGCCTAAGTTTCCTCTTACAGAGGATATAGACTTCTATGTTATGGATTTTCTCTACTACTTTAATCAGGAAAAATACTGTAATCAGAGGCATATTAGCCCTTGTACTGTCTATTTTCCATCAGTAAAATATCACTGAACAGTGGACTATTAATACCTATTAACTTCCTGACAAGGAGGGATGACTTGGTGTTGGTTATATTGCACTGCTCACAAAGACTAATCTTTACATCTAGATATTCACTGAAAAGTCTATCAACTGAGAAATTTGTTTTGACTTTCTTTATGAGCCTGCAGAGAGAGATATTTATATAATGAGGATCCTGTTACAATTTAATATTTTATAATTTCTGTTGTTTAAAAGGAATGGAGGGGTTTTTTTCTGGTTTAGTGTTACACTTTTAGATGATCTTGTTTCATTATCCATGCCCAATTCTTCACGAAATGGAGTAGCTGAAAACTGATCTGGAGTTTGAGAAATTCTTAAGGGGATTTTCTGTTTCTCTGTCTGGTGCATCTACTGATCGCTCACACTGGCTGAAAGGGAGGGAGGAGGAACCTACAGTGCAGGTAGGTGAGAGGGAAGAACAATCAGACCAGCATCAGTGGTGAGCCTGTTCAGGAAGTTACTGAGCAAAAAGCACAGAATGGAGAGAGGATGAGGAATGGGGAGGAAGGATGAGAGAACCCAGAATTTAGACAGACTTAGGTCTTTGTGTAACTGCATCCTTGTAACTGCTCAAAATAGGAGAGAAGAGGAAAGGCTGCATCAGCTTGAGTTAGTCAAAACTGCCATCTCTCCAAATGTCTGGCACTTGGGATATCTTCCCTCTGCCTTTTTCACAGTGCTTGGTTAGCTCAGGTTGCAGTAAAAAGTCTCTGTTAAACTGGTACCTGCTTTGGAGCTTATTTGGCAGCAGGGCTGAGGTGGAGTTACTGGAATGTAGTGGTGTGTACATTGATGGGTGGATATATGGGGAGGCCAAAGAAAGGGAAAAAAAAATTCCTCCAATGTGTGTTTATCCTCTGCACTGGATCTGGAGGGTTTTTTTTTCTTCTCCAAATGAGACTGATTTATTAAGTAAAAATGTAAGACAAAGATGAGTGTGTATAGAAGCAAAAGATGTTAATTAGAAAAGGAAAAAAATCTGCTCCAGGTAGTTTAAAATAATTGGAGAGATAGGTTTGTTTAGGAAACATTCTTCTAACAATTTTACATCTAATAACTGTAAAGTCAATCATTAGATGCAATAAAAGCTCTGGGAATGATTTCAAAATGAATGAAGGATGCAATGAGAATTCAAAAATAAATAGTATTTTGTCAGGACATGTTAAAAAATATTTTATATATAATGACTAGTTTACCTTAATTACATCAAAATATAAATCGTTCAAATTAGTGTCTATTTGAGTGGAAAATAATTGCATTTTAAATTTCATTGGAGAGACCTGGCAAACAAAATGGTAATTAAAAGCAATTATCATATAAACAAAAAGCATCAAAGCCTATACACTATGGATTTTTTATTCCTGGTGTTGAAAGGAAGCTAAGCAGAGCAATGATTGAGATTTATCCTAGATTAGCAGAAATGGAACTGAAAATTAAAAATGCATGTACCATAACTTCAGTTTAAAGCTGGGGTAGAGACCACAATGTCAGTGGCCAGGGGAATTCCCCCAGGCATGGTACAGACCATGTATTGTTGTGGTAAGGGTTGAATAATTATTTTCCAACAAATTAAGTAATTGTTCTCTAGTAGTACCTGTATAATGCAATCTTTTAGTCCTGTATTTCACTGGATTTTAATTGTGGTCACAGTTTTTGTTTCCTTTCCCTAACTTTTTTAGTCTATATTCTTGTATTTTCCTTTTTTATTTACTTCAGAAGCAAACCCCCCATAAAACCAGGGCTATTCTGTACATGCAGAAAGGTACTAACCAGTAGTCCTTGCAGGATTCAATATTCCCATGGACTTCTCAACCCTTCCTTTCATGCACAGAAGAGCTTTGCACATATAATAAAGGTCAAGACCTGTGTTCTGATTATCCCATTTATTTATCTATTTATTTGGCAGTTAATCCATTTAGAGATGATCCATAAAGAGATGCCTGATAGCTTTGAGTGAGATTAGGATATTGAGTTTTCTTTTCTATGTGTGTATATACTGATATATGGACTTCCTACCTTGACACAGTGTCTTGAAGTGTCTGGTCTGTGGAAAAGACTAAAGAAGGTTTTTCTTACTTCATGTTATAAATGGGAAAGTGATGCAAAAGGCTCTGGTAAAGGTCATGTCAGAACTAGGAATGCAAGATCAATTGTTTTTAATGCCATTCTAACCAGTACATTGACAAGTAGCTTTCTTTCAGGCCAGTGACTTTCCAACCCAAACACCTTTCAGAAATGGCTTGATGCTGGTTCCAGAATTCAGCATTTCACTGCCACTGGAGGAGCCCTCAATGAACTCCTGTGTGCAGGGCAAGTGGCAGCTTCCTTAGGAAGAGAAGAAATGCCTTTAGTATGTTGAATAAACTGAGAAAAGATTTGTGTCCAGATCACAGATCAAGCCTTTCCTCACCAGGAATCTCTTTTTCTCTCTCACCTCCAGCAGAAACGTGGGGGAGTTTGGGTCACATCATTTGAGAGCTGAAGGACACCCAGCTGAAAATTCTGTGGTAAGTTCAAGTTTTGCTCACTTTCTGGTTTTACCACTTAGAGCTGGCAAGGCACAGCCAGTACATCCCACAAAACGGGTACTTCTCCACATTCCAGCCTGAGTAAGATTTTTCTCCTGAATTAATGATCTACAAAACTTTCACATCTGTGTTCAGCTATAAAGGTTGCTAATTTTTAATGCTCAGTGATGTCTGATTTTTTTTATGAGCTGGATCCAGTTTCTGTGGGGCTGGTATCAGCTTTTGCCTGGAGAACACGGAATGGTTTTATTTTTGTTGAGCCTGATGACTCTTATTGATTTGATGTCCTCTGGAAATCTCTTCAGAGGAAAACTCTCCCCTTACAGAGGTAGATTAACCAGTTGACCTTTAAGCACCACATGAAAAGCAACTCTCCTTTAAATGCAAAAATGTCACCTGGTAATAAAAGGGACTTCTTAATGTGTTTGGGAGAAAGCTGAAGTTTTCCTTAGGATTGTGCTAGAGCTTCACTCTATATTCTGCAGCTTGCCTTGTGGCAGATTGTTTCATTATCCAGCAGTATCATTAATCTTTTTTATTATCACCTTAAAAATAAACAAACAATGATTTTGTTGTGTTTGACACAAGTAGTGCATTTTAATTTTGTAGGCTTGTATTATTGACTTAGAAAAAAAAATACCCTGCAACATTTCAGCTTGAAATCCTGACTCACAAAGATGTAAATGCTCTTCAGAGGTGTGGAAATGGCAGCTGCTCTGCAGATTAAAGTGTCTGCTTTTTATCTCTTCCACGTGGAGCTTAGCAGTAACTAGGAAAGTTAATATTAATTAATGTGAGCGATAATTATTTCTTATTTATTTTGCTTTCAGAAAAATAAACAGGTTGTTCTGTGGGCCATATAAAAGTAGGTCTCTTTAAGGAACCAGAGGTGTAGTCCTGAGTCATATGGTGGATTTAATTTCAGTAATAATACTGGAAGTTCAGTTGTTTTGATTTTCTACCTCTGTGGTTTATTTCTTTATTTTATAACTTAGCAGAATTTTGGTTTATTTTTGTCTAACAGTTAAAGGCAACAGTAGTAATGATAATGGATTCATTCAGGCTTATTGATGGGGTTTAGATAGAATTTTAAATGGGATTTTCTTAATTCTAGTGTATGGAAACATGAACTGATGGCAAGTTGTTGGCATTTATTTAGTGTTTTGGTTTGAAATTAACAGAAGAATTGTATATTTATGAAGGGGATATGTGAACTCTGGGGGTGTCTGCATTAAACTGATGGACACTGGAATAAAGTTTTATTTCATTGGCATTCAGAACCAAGGGGACATTGCAGTCCTACAACTCTGGTTTTCTGTGGCTCTTCTATTCTACCTTTTTTCTGTTGGTGTACTTCATACATGATAAACTGATATAGGCAAGTAAGAAACAGTCATTTAAAATATATGGGCTCAAAACACCAAAATGACTCAAGAAACAACAGGTACAACAAAAAATCCTAGTGACTATTACTTAATTTGGAGAGTTGCAACTCCTTTTTTTTTTTTCTTGGCCTAGATTCATTAAACACTGGTAGCATGTTGATAAATTCTGTGCTATTGTAAATTATTATAACTTGACGGTTACTTATTTAGCAGATTTTTTTTTTCATAGCAGATAGGGGTTTTTTTCTTCTTCTTGCCTGAAAATGAAGTATTTACAGAACAATGTGTATGTATAATAAATGCATTTATTTTAAACTGGCTTTCTTAAAGTGTCTTCCTATTTTTAGCTCTGCTCAAATATGATGACTAAAGAAAAGAGGTTCTGGAGACTGGATTTCTGTAAGAGCTCAGGGCAAAAGCATCATATTTTCTTGCTCTTCATTGGATTTCATCCAAAGCCAATTCTGTTTAATCTGCCTGCTGCTGCTCTGGAAGTGACATCTGTTCAAATTTACAATCTTTATCATGGCTGACATGTTGTTTGTGTGTCTGTTTACCCCAAGCCCTTGTTCCAACTGCCTCTTGCAGATAATTTGTGATTTTTTTCTTTCAGTCTATCACAGGTTGCTAGGCATTGAATTGCTGCATATGGAGCTTTGCTATTATTTTTTATTTCTTTTCCTCAGCTTTGCAATTATGTTTTGAAGGAGAAATGAGAAGTCTAGATGCAATGTGTGTATCAAGAAATATACTGAAGAAGGGTAGATGAGAAGTGAAGGGGTGTGGGGGATGTGACACATGGGAAATACATATATAGAATAACCTGTTAAGGAATACAGTAAAGTGTGGGCTCATATCTATAAATCTCTTTTGTTAAAATAAATATTGCTTTGTAATTTTAGCTACAGAAGCAGACTTAGGCCCAACAACTAAATCCAGATGGTATTTTTCTGATGTGGGTTTAATATTCATTTATATGTAGATAAAATATTTTGTACTGTAAGAATTAAAAAAAACCCAATTATTTCTATCTTAAAAGCTGAGAGCCTTTGAATAACAACTTGAACATTCCTTAAGTTTTGACTAAATGTAGGTTTGCATCTTAAAAGGATTTGCAAACAATTGCTGTTTAAAATCAAAATCAAGTAGGAGATTCTCTTTTGGTGACCCCAGGAGTGAGATTTAAGATGAGACTTATGAATAGATGACTAGAACTGTCATCTTTAGGTACATGAGGACCTAAAGAATACATATTATATAATATTGGAGCAAGAATACATAATGAATACATGGAGAAAGATTCAAATATCTTCCATTATTGGTCTTTGGTGCTCTAAATATGATCCCATTAATATTTCCCACGTCTTAAAACAGCAAGCTCTTCAGTTGGGTTAGTTATTTTTCTTTTTATTCTGATTTCTTTGTGTGCATAACCAGGACAACTACAATATGTTGCATAGATGGTGAATTTAACATTTAATTGTAAATAATTTTGAGAGAGAAAACTGTGCTATCTTTTCTAAAGAGAAATAATCCAAAATAACTTGTCCTACTGCCCTAGAACTTCAGTGAACTCAGTCTTAATGGAAAAAACAGGGTCCTAATTATTGCTAAGAGATGGGCCCTAGGCTCATTGACTCTCTCTCTCATTGGCTCTGGGGGTGTCCTGCTGGGCTCCAGGCAGGAGCTGACACAGCTCTGAGCCCAGTGGGCACAGCAGCAGGACCCCCTGGGTCTCCTGCCTTGCTTCTACTGGATGGCAGGAGACTACTTCAAAGAGACAGCAACAATAGTATGGTTTTTAATATATATTTTCCATATAAACTGTTCTTGCCAATGTGTTCTCCTCCAGTGCTGCTGTTCCTTCTGCCTGCTTAAAGCAGTGTTCATGTAATACACCTCTGTCACAGAGGAAACCAGTTTTTATCTTAATCACTTCTCAGATTTCAATCTTTGTTTTATGATTTGCACAGAAATTCTATTGCTTGCTATGGTTGGATTCTTGCCTTTATTTCTGTGTAGTAGTTGCAGTCTCTTAGTGTGAAATGAGAACATCCTTCAGATGCATTGATGAAAATCACTGTTGCCTCTGACAATTTCTGTCTACTTTTTCTGGTAATAAACTCTCCATACCTAGACCTGTGGCAGAGAAAGTTCCTACATTCATTATGCTGACATCTTCCTAAGATCTTAAGGAACACAAGCAGCACGTTGCTCTAATGCAAAGGTGTTTCTGAACATGTTGTGAAGCTCTTCCATCAGAGCTGTTCCTGTGGAGAACTCCTGTGGAGTGCTTCCATTTCCAAAAGAAATTAAATACAGGGAGCACAAATGTGCTTCCATGGTTATCTTAGAACAGTTTGTGTGGATAACATGGTCACCTAAATTCAGGCATGCACTAGTGAATGCTGTGTCCTACAGATCAGTTATCAGCTGGCACTGAAGATAGATAATCAAGCTATATAAATGACAATTCAAATTTATCTTTGACTTTGGTCTGTTATTTTCCCATTGATACAGGTTTTTCTTTTTGGGTTTTGTTGTTGTTGCAAATCCATGACTGTTTTGCTAGTAATAATACATCATTCCACCTCAGAATCATTTGAGGTGAGGTCATTATTTGCTGATTTTTCTCTTTTCATCTGTCTTTGTACATTTTTATATATGCTCATGATCATGACAGTTGAATTCTTTCCACATGCCACTCCTTGCAAGCTTCACCCAATTTATCTTACCTAACAGTGAGATGTTTGGGGTTTTCCCTTTTACTATAAATTTATTTTAGCATATATATTCTGTCTTTTGAGTGCTCAGCAGAGGATAGATGTCAGATCCTTACAAGAGCAGTGTCCATCAGCTAATGAATTGTTGATGTTTATACAGTCTGACTATTTGATGGATTTTACTGTGTGAGAATTTACTCTTTCATAAGTGAGATTTGAAGAACTTGATGAAAGCAGAGGTTGTGTTCATCCCCTATTGTTCTATTTACATTTCCAAAACACTAAAATAACTAAATAATGCAATTCTGGTTATTACAGCTGTCTGGGAAGTATCCAGCCTTGTTTTGAGCTGTTCTAATAGACACCAGTGAGTAAGACAGAGCTCAGCTTGCTGTCTGACTTCACTTGGTATTAGAACCATCAAGTGATAGAATCATTCAGGTTGGAGGAGACCTTTAAGACCACAAAGTCCAACCATTAACCCAGCACTGCCAGGTCACCAGCAAACCACCTCCCTAAGTGTCACATCTTACATGTCTCTTAAATCCCTCCAGGGATGGGGACTCTTGAACCTTCCCCAGCTTTGTTGCTCTTCTCTGGACACTCTCCAGCCCCAAAGTGTCCTTGTAGTGAGGGGCTCCTTTCAGAAGCTAGATGGGTTTGCAGCAGAGTTGTGTTTGAAGTTAGTTTGCTTTTATTTTTCCTTTGTTTTGTTTCCTGGAGCAGGTTTTTAATAGCCCAAATATAAAGATTTCCATCCAGAACAACTCCTTCAAGTCAGCAAGTAACCATCAACAAACCTGTCAAACTGAAATGAAAACATTGAGACTTGATACCTTCTTGTAACATATTTATCTCTTTTTCTCCTAAAATGACTATTTACCTAGCAGTTTATCCAGAAACAATACTGAATGTCTGGCTTTATGAAAGAAGTGTGGGGTTTTTTTAGCATGCTTCGATTAGAGAAATACACAGACATCTCTTTTTTCTGCTGCTTCAAAAACCTGCTGCCTGTACACTTAATGAACTCCTATGTTATCAATATATGGATTTAATTAGTTTCTCTCTTTTTGCATGGCAAGGGTTTGTACCGTGTCTGCAAGTTATATTCCTCAATTATTCTTCTTACTCTTTTTATTATTTTTCCAAAATGAGGTGTAGCAGAGGAGGACAGCATTGCCAAGTGGATGCATTATACAGCAGAGAAAACCTGAATGCAAACCAGATATATACATATCCATGGCAATTACTCAGTTTTGCTCCTCCTCCTGCTCTATGTTGTGCTTTATGACATATATAAGAGTATTTTGCCTTTTAAGTTGGCACTCAGACTAGACTGAATGTATATATTATTATGCAGCATGAGATGAGTAGATTTTTACCCTGTAGTTACAGCATATTTATATCAGTGTTTCTCTCTTACCAATTAAAAGGAAACTCTTCCTATCAGGACTTCCAGATGAGCTGCTTGTGGGATACAAACCAAAGCTGACGTCTTCAATTTTGCTTTTGTAGTGAAGAAAAAGTAATTTGTCTTGATTGTTCCATGATATTTGAGAGAAAATTCTGGATCATCTTGCCTTCAGCACTGGACCATATTGAATTCAAGCACTGGACCATATTGCCTTCAGCACTCAGATGGGGTCAAAGAGAGCTGGTAGAAAAATATTGCAAGTTTACTAAGTAAAACTTTTTTCCCCCACTATTATCAATACAGAAGAACTCTTGGTGAGTTGTAATAACCTCAGCACCCCACCAATAATATGATCAATTTATGACCAGAAGATAGGTAAAATAAGTATATTTGAAGTAATGACTTGTTTCAAAGTGTTGCTTATCTTTTGTTTTCTGGCTGTACCTGGGGTACCACTGTTCCCAGCTCTGTGCAGAAGGGTAATTAACTAGATCCTCAGGAAAATGCAGCTTTAGGATTCTGCCTTGCCGTGTTTGACTTCCTTAACAATAAAACAATAAGCTGTTGGCATAAAAGGAATGCAAATATCTCACATAAAATTGGCTGTGCTCCTGTCACCAGCACTCCAGAAACGGCAAGAGATTCCCCTTGGCCTAAAGCAACCTGCTGCCATCAGGTCTTTCCACAGCTCCACTGAGCAGCCGAAGGGGGACAGGCTCAGTTAACCACTGATGACAAACATTCCAAGGAAAAAACACAAAACTACTTTTCAAGCCTTAAGAGGCACTCAGTGCCTCCCTTGGCTGTGGAGCAATTGCTTGGCAGTGCAGCTCGGGGTGATCAGAGCATAAGGGGACACTCAGCACTGCTCTTACCAGCACGAGGCTTGATGTGGTGATACCACACTTCAAAATTGTTGCCTATTCAGCATACCAAATAACCTTTCCATCTGTTGGTTGTTGGTTTTGGGCTGTTTTGTTTTCAAAACAATATTCTAATGAGAGTAATTGCATGGAATGTCTCCTGTATTAGGGCATTGTAATGGAAGCTCAACATGAGGAATAACAGTTATAGTATCTCTAGAAGAAATAGAACCAGACTTGTTCTGTCACATGTTTTCAGTGACCACATGATGTCAGCTACCTTGGCAAGACACTGTTAGCTTCTGCTGTTTTCTTACAGGTTCCACTGGCTTCTTTTTTATGGGATGTTTAGCTTTCAAGATTAAAGGTAGTTGTTTTCATCTTGTCATATCTTTCTAAGCAGAGGGGAAATTGGAGCGGACATCTTTAATAACTTAACACGCAGTGAGGAAGCTGGGCACAGCAGAATATAAAAGAGCAATCTAAAATTCAGCATCTTAAGTGCCTGGAGCTTGAAAATGGCTAAGGTGTTATAGCTTAATAATACCTTTTGGACTGAAAACAAGAGAGGAACTACAGCTCAGGATTTGTGATGGACTGTATTGCTTTGTGGAGGATAGTCTGTTACTTACTCATTATAAAGCAGGCTGTACAGAAGTGAAAGTAGGCTTAAATTAGCATTTCTGGATTATTTAGGGTTTCGTTTATGATACTTGAAAGTAGTAATTAAAAGTGTTTTTTCCCAGTTATTATTTTTTCCTATCTCCTTTTCAAAAACCCAATATTGAATGTTTAAAAAAGAAAAAGAGACATGTGTCTGTACAAACTGACATTACAGCAGTCTCTGTAGATAAGTGAAAATAGAAATTAATAGTTGCTCAATTAATTATTTTTTTATTTATATTCTTTGTATCAAAATTATATGGTCAGCCCTGCCATCATCCAAGCTGGTTCCCTAAGTAAAGCAGTTACAGTTTTGGGCAGCTCTTGCAGGGTGACCCAGTCTTAGACCGTGGTCTGATTGGACTCCAACAGAGATAAGTTATAGAGAGCTAGAAAAGGTAGTTCCAACTACTGTAAAATCTGCTAAATCCTGTAGAGGAACTGAAAATACTCAGATTTTCATGTTATATTTGTAAACTGTTTTGATCAAATGGTGAGGAAAAAGAATGCAAAACATAAAAGCATTTAATTTTTCCAGGGAAAATGACACATTTTATTTCAGAAAGGCTGCAGTGTTCTGTTTCAACAGTTTTTAAATGGATCTTTGTTACTATTTGTTTGAAAGAAGCATTTATAAAAACTAAAAACTTTTAAAATACCATTGCATTACAGAAATGTGCAACAAAACCTTGTACTAGAGATAGAAACATTGATTTTGGTCAATTTAACCAGTTCTGTGTTTTTAAACATCCACCAAGAGTAGCATGTACTGTATGGATTTAATTAAATCTTCATTCTGTATTTATCTCCTGCCTGGCCCCAGCACTATGCACCCAGCTCTAGCCACTTGCACCATCTTTTATGTACTCACAGTTTAGGATCTCTGGTCTATAAAAGAGCAGTGTCCTTTAGGAAGATATTTTAAACTTTTGAACCAGTTGTACACCTTGGTTCCTAGGTCTGTAGAGCTGAGGATTCTCTCAGCCCCGTTTACTTTCTCAGCTGCAAACTAAAAGTGACTGGTTAGTAAACATTAATAGGGCTAGTTAATAATAAAGTTATTTTATTTCTAGTAAGATCTATAAGCTCTGTGCAACACTCAAAGATAACTCTGAGTGTCCTCATGGTGAGACATTTGTCAGGCATCTAATATTAGCCAGATTCTTAAAAAATGGGTGTTTAATTAATTTTATTCCATTTTAATACAAATAGCTGCAATAATAACTTGCTCTTTCCACATCTGCCTCATTCTGTCCCTTGTTTGTTGTACAGAAATTTCTGTTATGAGGTACTTGGAGCAGAATATTTTGTTTTGTTTTTTAACTGTACTCAATCCAGTCTTCGCCTGTAAGAAAAAACTCCCTAAGCTACTGTAAAAAGGATACAGTGATATCCTGTAAATTAAGAAGGCAATCTTACATGACCACATAAATCTTTACTACGTAGATATTTCCTCAGTTGTGTCCCTAAGACTTAGTTCACTTCAGACTTGATCTAAAATGTGTAAAGGATGCCAAAAATCCTTACTGGAATTCATCCTGTGTTAGAAGAACAGCACAGGTGAGCAATGCCTGCAGTTAAGAGTTTGTCTATAATTTACTTCATTATGTATTTAATGATAGTGGTGTTCAAAGGAAATGCTATCAAAGAAACTCATTTCTTATGCATGTACAAGTGAAGGAAGATGAGGTACAGAAATACCATGGGAAAAGGTTTGGAATGAGCTAGGAAAAAAAAGTGAAAAACAGACTGAAAAAATGATTTTCCAGCCATTACTGAAATGAATAAATGTGAAGACCTTTTTTTTCATTTAATATCAAACTGGATGAGTTTGTTAAACTTGCAGTATTTTTAAGTAGACACTTTCTAATAACGACATTAGATGAACTGAAAGAACTCTAGCCCTTTTAATCATCTGTAAGAGCTGATACCTTAGCCAGCTCTAAAGATGTGCTCTGGAACTTCATAGCTTAATGAAGTTTAATTGATATTATTTTTATTCTTGCATATTAAAGGAATCTAAATCTAACCTGACTTGAAGCATTTATGATGGAGTCACATGTTACTTTCTTAGCTGTTCCACATAGTCTGTTGAGGACTGGATGGGGGGCTACAGAGGGAGTTTTAGATATGATTAGATGATCTGTAAAATCTCATTCACATCGAGGTGTCTGCCCAAGGCCTGGACTTAGATTCATAGAAACTCTGTTGACTCTTTCCATCATCCTAAGCAGAAGTTTATTAAGTCCTGAGATTATTATTAATTGTTAATCGATTTCAATTTTGCTTGATTAATTTCATTTTTCAGTAGGTTCTCTATTCTTCTCTTTCTTTTTCTTTGCAAATGTATTTTTAATTTGCAGTCTTATCGACCGTGTTAAACTGTCTTCATAGTATAAGCAGTTAATACCTCTCAGTTTCCTCAATAAATCAATCCCACCATCTACCCCACTTACTTCATATTACGTAGTCATTTGCTTTAGTTTAAACAACTGATTTCATTAACTGGAAGCCATTTGTCCTGTTCCCTGCTGCTGAGCAGCACAAAACAAAGGCAATCTGGACAGCCTTGTGCTGTCCAGAACCGTGGAGCTATCAAACTGTTGAGTCACAAACTGGAGTTTGCTGAGTCGTGACTGACATTTCTGACTCACACCTTTGGATGCTGCCATCTATCAGTGACTGAGAGGGATTTTTACCTACTTGGTTTCTAAAAGAGAAAACAGAGTCTGTGATGGTTTGTAAACCTTCATTTTCTCAACTACCAGTAGAGTAGCTGATTCCAAACAGAGAAACCTTTTGACTGTGCCAGTCTTCAAAGTAGCAGTTTTAGATCCCATCCAGCTCCTGGGTGACTTGGTCTAGGTGACCCTGCTCTGGCAGAGGGGTTGGATTAGATGATCCCTAGGTCCCTTCCAACCTCTGACACTCTGTGATTCCGTAACTCAAAACTTGAATAAAAAATGGAATATGTTGAGGAAAGCCACCAAAAATGGGGAATGCAGAAAGGCCCCAAACTTTCTCAGGGTGGTTTTTGTGCCTTGCCTTTCTGCTGAGCCATTTGTTGTCTCCTCATTCTGGGGCTCCACAGCCATGCTGGGAAGTGTTTGATTTGTCAGGTAAATAAAATAATTTGATATCCAACCTAAAATTAATGCTTCTACATGAGCATTATATTTCTGTCCAATGTCTTTACCCTACCATTGTTACAAATCACTGCAGCATCATCAGTGAAAGACCTTTTTTTTTTCAGTTTGTCTCTTTTATGTCTGATTGCTTCACACAGCAACTAAGGAGAGGGAAATGTTTGGAGAGGAATGTGTTTGTAAAAATCACAAAATTTGGCAGAAAGTGTCAAGGGCAGATGTAGTGTTTGAAATTACTTTTAATTCTCTTTTTAACTGACTAGATGTAAATGTGCAAATGTCTCATTAAAGAAAAGCACAGTAAGTCGTTAGCAAAAAAAGCAGCAAAATCCAGATTCACTCACTCCTCCTGTTGTTTATTATGTTCTTGTTTGTCTTTGTCTTTCTTGTCATGATGAGAACAGAAATGAATGGCCTAATTAAAGCTGAAACTGTGTGAAGTTTCCAGGAATGAGTTTCCATACAATCTGTAATGTTGCTCGAGCTCTCTTAGCTAATGTAATAATATTTACCTCAGATAAAGGCTTTCTTTGGTTTTACTTTTTAACAGGATCTTACTGCAACTAATACGTGTTAAAGATGGTGTGTAACACTGGACTTCTGAAGCTTTAAGGCCTCCACTGCTTAGAAATTTCAGGTCAATTTTCAGACTTGTGGCTTATGGAGAAGGGAAAGAGTCTAGTTTGGGCCAGTGAATTAAAAATTACATGTGTCTTTAATGATGCATATAAAATTTATTTTGAATCCTGAAGATAACAAACAACACAATGAAAAAAAAA